>WSFP011468642.1:0-18041 GCA_009831015.1 Picea engelmannii | reverse complement strand
ATGGAACTTTGTATAAGTTGGATGTGACTACGCATGTCATGGGTAGTGGAAATGCAACATGAATGAAAAAGGTCAAATCAATGACAACATTGAAGACATCAAACATCATGTTGTGGCATTGTTGGATGGGATATCTTGGTGAAAAGAACCCGCAAGATTTTTCCAGTAAGAATATTGTCCATGGAATTCATGATCTAAAGGACAATTTTGAGTTTTGTGAAGCATGTTTTCTCATAATGTGAAGAGGGTTCATTTTTCCTTGAATAAAAAAAAGCTACAAAGGTGCTTGAATCGGTGCACGCTCAAGCCTATTGATGCATTCTCCATTGGAGGATCTCACCATATCACTTCCATTGATGGCTTCTCATTGAAGTCATGGATTTACTTTATGAGGAAGAAAAATAAGGCACTCAATTTTTGAAAGTCCTCTATTGCCTTGGTTGAAAGTGAAAGTGGGAATAACATGAAAGCATTGAGAAGTGACAATGGTGGTGAGTATTATTCCAATAAATTCATTTTTTTTTAAATATCAAGGTATTGCAAGGCAGAAGAATGCCCCCCATACTCTTCATAAAAATGGTTTTGTTAAGATTTTTAGTTGAACATTGATGGAGAAAGAACAAAGCATGAAATCTAATGTCGATTAAGAAAAATATTTTGGGATAAAGTAGTTTATATAAACAATTATTTGACCAATAGATTACCTAGTTAGTTTTGGATGACAATACATTGGAAGAGGCATGGAGTGGAGAGAAGTCCTCTATTTCACATCTTAGGATTTTTGGGTATGAGGCTTACATGCATGTACGGAAGGTGCACATGAAAAATCTTGACAAAAATTCAATCAAGTGCATCTTTGTTGGATATACAAAAATCATTAAGTGTTACAATTTATGGATTCCATTTGATCATTTTCATAGCCATAGTCGAAATGTGATCTTCAAGGAGGTGAAATATTGTGAAGATTGGCATGAATAATTTGTAATGATAGGAAAGGTACACCATGCGATGATTCCAAATTTCCAATCTAGAGCTGAAGATCAAGTTGAACAAATGTCATAGGGGTGGGCCAAATGAAAAAATACAAGGGCGTTGGGCATGTGGGAATCATCATGCGAACCACATTACACTCTTCGTTTGGAGAAAAATGCCATTGGAATGAAGTTGGGGATTCATGGGTTTGATGATGGGATTTATGGGTTTGTGTTGGGGCTTCACACCCACAAGAAAGTCTAATTTGATGTTGAATTGTGGAGGGGTTTCTATGTTGACCCCTAAGAATTGTATATAAAGGAGAGAATCCATTGTGACATTTCATATGGTGTAGAGTGTGTGGAGACAAGGATGGAGCTATCATAAATGAGTTTTCGCTTGTGCTAGGAGGCTTGGTGATTTCAAAAAAGGAAAATTATGCAATTGTGGAAAATATGGCCTAGGAAAGAGAGTTAATTGTACGGAGGTATACATACAAGTTTTATGTACATGTACGCAGGTCACAGTGGGCATATTCGTGTATGTATGCGAGTTGCAGGAAGGTGAATTGTGTATGTACACAGGTTGTAGGCAGGTGAATCGTGTATGTACATAGGTTGTAGGAAGGTGAATCATGTATATGTGGATTTCAGTGAGGCACAATCACATATGTACGCAGGTTGTAGTAAGGTGAATCACATACATCCATTCAAGGTTTTTTGGGCAAGGGAAAGTCCATACAGGCTGACGTTAGTAGTAGTGCAAGTGACCTCAGTAGGTCGTACAGGTGGTCTGCGACATATTTGTGGGAAGAAGACATTTTCCATGGATTTGCTTAGGTTTGGTTTCATGATTTTTATGGCTATTGGAGGAAAAGATTGTCCTCATATTTTGGTGGATTTGTATTGGTTGGGAGGGTTGGTTTTTCCCTCATAATTTATGAAATTAACAAGGTTACAGATAAAATAAAAAAAAATTGTGTCTCATATATGTGTTAACAATTCATCTTTGCTCTTGTTTTTTTTATTGCATATATTTTCTGTTAATAATTTTCAGTGTAAAATTGTTCAGTGATAACATGTAGGGTTTTACTGTTAGCTCACTAGGAAGAAATTTTCAGATCTGAAAATTAGTCATATAGAGTTGCATGTGAAATTTGACATGGTATTAGAGATTCAAATTTGAAGAGAAGGGGATCATCCTTGAGACACATAGCTGCTACAAGTGGTTGTAGATTTTTTTTAATATTTGGACAAGTCACATGTGACAACTCTTAGAGGGAGTTGTAGTACTATTGAGGAGTTAGCTCTGAGAGGGAGCTATAGTGTTGTTGCAGGTGGCAGTAGTGTAATACCCCAAGGACGTGCCCCAACTATATTATGTATTGTAATCATGTTTATAGGTTGGTGAGCCAAATGTATATAAGCTGGTGGGATTATGTGTTTATTAGTCCGGAGAGCCTAGGTGTTAAAGGCCAGGAGCCTGATTTTTGTATATGTTATTATGCAGATTATTAATAAAATATAAACATCATTGTGGGTCAACCGACCATGAAGAAAGAGTGATGGGGGACTAAGATTCCACAAGGTTGGGTAAGGGAGGAGGCTAACTGTGTGGGCCTAGGGGCTAAGCTAGGGGGCTTACCTCTAAAGGGAAGAATAATTTATTATTATTTTCCAAAGGCTAAGGTGGACAATTGACCAAGTGTTGTCCTAAGTTCCTTGAAAAGGAACGTATGCTAAGTGGAACTCATGCGGCTCCAAGAAGACAAGTGTCGACTTGAGTGCATGCAGTTAAAATTGATGAGTCAACTCATGTTGGGGGGTTGTTCTTCCATTCTTCCATCCTCCGTCTGAACCATTTTGGCCTCTGCATCTACATCTACATACCTTCACACAGTGAAGGAAACCCACATGGGAAGGTTGTTCATCCTGTCCATTCTCCCATCCTTCGCCTCAACCCAATACCTTCATCATTGACCTCTGTGTTTTGTTCTTTGGTCATGCATCCTAAAACCAGAGAGAACTATGGATTGATCTGCGTCTTCTGTGAAGCCTGAGCATCCCGTAATTGTCTGTGCCATGTGTATCATAATTTTTGGTTGTTGTGGCCATGCAATTTCTTGACTGAGTGTGGCTTGTTGCCGATGTCTGTTCCTTGCTGAGCCTTGTTGTTGTCCTCCTTGTGCGGGAATGGAGTTGAAGAAGCAGGTTTTCAGGACTGTGTGCAACACTCTCTCTCCAGGTGAGGGAGGTGGTTGTGGTTGAAGAGGTAGGTTGTCAGGCCTATGGGAAACTCTCTCTAGGTGAGAGAGTGTGTTGTGGAAGTGAGTTCTCCAGTAGGGAGTCCCACAGTTGCTATAAATCTTTGAGAATTCTAGTATGGCTTGTTGCTGAAGACTAATGCAAGGGAGGTGAAGCAGCCGATGGACTGTGTGACAGTGAAGGTGTATACCCCTGGACTGGGACATGCATGTGGGGAATGAGATTCTGTGAATAGTGGACATAAGTGGCTCCTGGGAGAGAATCCTTCTTCATAAACTGTGTGTCTTCCTGTTGACCTTGCCTAGCCTAGGATTCCCTTTCCCGGTGGAGCTTAGTCCCAACTCGAGGGTGACCCACTGCTGAGAGTGATGAGCAGTGTGGTCTAAGACTGGGAGGTTCGTGGAAGGTCTGCATGCAGTTGGTGGTGTTACTCTAGTTGAAAAGATAAGTATCAGTCTGTGCTTAATTTATACGTTATGCATGTTTGTGCTACTGATGCTTGAATGTGATCATGTGTTTTGTTGCATGTGAATTTACTGTTAATCTTGTTTGAATCTGAATGGTAACAGTAACTCTGTGTTATGTGTTTAATTTAGATTAAAATGCATGTTATATATATAAGTGTATATTCCGCAGTGGTATCATTACCCGGTCTCTTTGTTGGTTAGGGATGCTACAGTTTGGTCTTGGATCTAAGTACAACGTATGAGTAGTGGCATTGCCCCGATAGTGGAGTTGTAGGCTAGGGAATGTTACAAGTAGGTTACATGGTCTCTGGTTTGAGACATGGAGCATACTTTCCAGACGTGGGAATGTTACAATATGGTATCAGAGCATGGTTTCAACACTGAGCCTGGATGGGCTATATTATTGGTAGTTGAAGCAAAAGCTTCCGAAAATAATTGTTGTCGGAATGGACAAAATTCAAGTTCAGATCCAAGGTTTCAAACATTGATCCTCAATGGGCTAGATAAGTGGTCATTGGACCCAAGGTTTCAAGAGGAAATTGTGTCTGGAGGACCAATTTTGAACCTCAAAACCTTCCCGAGTGCCAAGAAGTTGCCTTGGTCGTGTTACGAATCTCAGGAGGAGTAGCGGTGTCGTAAAACCACAACAGAAGTGGTATTGGGATGCAGGGTAATGTGGACCTTAGGATCTGTTCGAGAGAAGGAGAATCCTTCACGACCATCAGATCTGGTAATGTTGCAAGTCAGTTAGTTGTGAATTCCTTTGGAAATCCCCAGAGTAACAAAGTTTGTTTTGCGCCGTAGGATCTATTCGGAAGGAAGGGAAATCCCTTACGACCATCAGATCTGGGGAAGGTGAAGAAGAGTTAACCCGAAAGCCCTTCGGACTTCATGACTTCAATGAAGTATGATGCACAAACTTCCAAAGCCTGAAGCTTCGAAGTCCTGGAGGAAATCTACACCGTAGATCTAGGAAAAATCTTACTGTTAGATCAAACCAAGAGCCGAAGTACTGGGTCATGATGACGCCACTTGGATGGACGTGGACACATGGGATGTGTGCCACGTGTCAGTGGGTTTCGAACCCATGGAAGGTTGAAATTCCATATGGAACATGACGTGTGACACCCATCTGATTGGGCCACGAGTCAGTCGCTAGTATTCCACCACATGGCACTCCGTATGAGCATGGTTAGTGGGACCCGAGGTTACATAATGAAGTTAAAGTTTAGAGGACCCACAGTGGCATTGATCATGATACATCAAGATTAATTACCAAAATTCATTGCGGGGACCCAAGTTTCATGGAAGTTAATTATCCAAGGCAGTCCCTCAATCCAAACAGCGGTTTCACTGAGGGGTTACCTGTTAGCGTCAGAAGAATTGCGAGATGAAAGAAGGGTTAATCCAAACTGCTACTGCATGCCCCCACAATTGGAAAATTTTAAGTGATGTGACATAATGACATCACCAAAGGTGATTGGGAATGTTCGGAGATTAGTATTTCAGAGGTGTGGATGCGAGATCCTCCGAAGCTCTGAAGTCCTGAAGACTCGAAGTTTCGGAACTCATACGCATGAGGTTCCATAGTAAGTGTCAGTCGTCGGATGTTGAGTAGACGTGGACGGTTGATCCACCCTACTTCATGAGTTTGGTAATCTGAACTCTGAGAGATTGTTGTGTGGTGCTTTGGAATCTTCCGAAGGCCCGAGTAAGCACCTAGTGATCTAGCGCTTGGTCATGGACCGTGATCACATGGGTTGGGGACTGAGAGGAAGGGGCTAGTGCCTGGAAATTATTGCAGAGCAGAGGAAAAGCTCGGAAAGAAAATGAAATTTGAACGTTTTTCTTAAATTAGATGGGCTTATGAATACTGTGAGAATTGTTAAGGACTGATGACCTGAAAAACTTCGATTGAATGCACTTTGTGCTTGCAGAGTTTAACGAGTGTCAGAACCGAACTGAATTTCCACTGAGTGCGGAGAAATGGAGGAGGCACATAAGGCTTCTAGTTGAGAGAAAGAAGTAAAAGGAAAGGATGACCATTTGGGAGTTGAAGGATCAAACTCCAATTATGCTAAGTTCCCTGAAAAGGAACGTATGCTAAGTGGAACTCATGCGGCTCCAGGAAGACAAGTGTCGACATGAGCACATGCAGTTAAAACTGATGAGTCAACTCGTGTTGGGCGGTCATTCTGTCATCCTCTGTCTGAACCGTTTTGGCCTCTGCGTCTGCATCTACATACCTGCGCACAGTGAAGGAAACCCTCACCAGAAGGTTGTTTGTCCTGTCCATTCTCCCATCCTCTACTTGAATCCAAGACCTCCATCATCAACCTTTGTGTTTTGTTCTCTGGTCACGCATCCTGAACCTAGGGAGAACTGCGGACTGATCTACGTCTTCTGTGAAGCCCGAGCATCCCGTAATTGTTTGTTTCGTGTGTGTCATATTTGTTGGTTGTTGTGGACATGTAGTTCCTTTGATGATTGTGGCTTGTTTCCGTCGTTTGTTCCTTGTTGAGCCTTATTGTTGTCCTCCTTGTGCGGGAATGGAGTTGAAGAAGCAGGTTGTCAGGCTTGTGTGCAACACTCTCTTTCCAGGTGAGGGAGGTGGTTGTGGTTGAAGAGGCAGGTTGTCAGGCCTGTGGGAAACTTTCTCCATGTGAGAGAGTGTTCTATGGAAGTGAGTTATCCTGGAAGGAGTCCTGCAGCTGCTACAGACCTCTGAGAATTCCGGTGTGGCATGTTGTTGAAGCCCAAGGAAAGGGAGGTGAAATAGCTAATGGATTGTGCGAAAATGAAGGTGTATACTCCTGGGGTGGGGCAAGCATGTGGGGAATGAGAGTCTGTGAGCAGTGGGTATAAGTGGCTCCTGGGAGAGAATACTTCCTCATAAACTATGTGTCTTCATGTTGACCTTTCCTAGCCTAGGATTCCCTTTCTCGGTGAAGCTTAGTCCCAGCTCGGGGGTGACCAACTGTTGAGAGTGATGAGCAGTGTGGTCTAAGGCTGGGAGATTCATGGAAGTTCTGCACGCAGTTGGTGGTGTTACTCTAGTTCAAAAGATAAGTATCAGTCTGTCCTTAATTTATACGTTATGCATGTTTGTGCTATTGATGCTTGAATGTGATCATGTGTTATGTTGCATGTGAATTTACTGTTAATCTTGTTTGAATATGAATGGTAACAGTAACTATGTCTTATGTGTTTAATTTCGATTAAAATGCATGTTATATATATAAGTGTATATCCCGCAGTGGTAGCATTACTCAGTCTCTTTGTTGGTCGGGGATGTTATTGTTTGGTCTCGGAGCTAAATGCATCGTATGAGTAGTGGCATTGCCCCTGCGGTGGAGTTGTAGGCTGGGGAATGTTACAAGTAGGTTACATGGTCTTTGGTTTGAGACATGGAGCATACTTTCCAGACGTGGAGTTGTGGACTATTGCAGCTCGATGGTGTGGAAGATTAGAAATTTTGGTGGATTGGCAGAGAGCCCGGATCACAACAGTATATTGTGTGGCAGGTTTCCAACCATGTGGATGGACTTCTAGAGGATTTTCATGGTGAGTTGTGATGGGTGCAGCTTGGGTTCTTTGGAATGGACGAGATGGCTTCATGTGTATGTCATATTGACGAGATAGAGTCTTCACTGGGCTAGAGAGTTGCACATTGGCAAGGTACGATAGTGTATGAGGCATTTGACCGAGGAGGATGAGGACACTTATAGAGATAAGTTGTGGAGGTCTAGAGTGGACTAGATTGAATGTCCACTCATAGCTCAAGACTATTTATAGAGAGGACACATGTTCAGTTGTAGTGTGTGCATAGGCATAGAGAGTTTTTGGTTGACTTGGATGATGGACTTGGGAAAAATTTCATTGGATGGTTGTGACTTGGGTAAGCATGATGCTTACCTTGGAGGATTGCATGGTTCTTATACAATGGGAACCACCGACACATGACAAGGGCATAGGATTTGATAGTGAGCTTCACAATATATGAATCATGTATGTATGAGGAGCTTGGTATGAGGACTAGGCCTGTATTATAGGGATCTGAATCAATAGTGTTCTGGACAGAGTCATGGTATGTGTTGTGAGTGGAAAATGTGTTATGGGTTATAGGAGTGTGTTCTCAGCCTCAACAATTTAGGATTAGGGTTGTGTAGTGTTGTTATGGGATGGAGAGGTGTTATTGGATGCCTAGAGGATCTATCCCATGCACAACAGTGGTCCTAGAGTTAGAGAGGACAAAGTATATAGGCTAAGGGACCAACCTATGTGTGTTATGACCAACAGGAGTAGAGATACATATGAGGAGGAGCAAGTGGCTCCTTCAGTGGTGAGGTGGGTAGTTCCACCAGTGGCGAGGCAGATGTCCCCACTATTAACATAGGTTGAGAGGGAGTAGGTAGCTCCACCATTGATGAGGAAGGTAGCCCCACCAATAATGTCAGCTCAGAGGCAGTCAGTTCTCAGGATCCATGAGGGAGGAGCAACCTCCCAGGACTGTTCATAGGATATTAGACTTCAAAGTAGGTCAGAAAGTTCAAAGGGAGCAAATGGCTCCAGAGATTGTATAGACTCAGAGGGAGCATGTAGAATCATAGGGAGTCCAACTTCAAAGGGAGTCAAAAGTCTCATAAGGAGAGTCAGTTGCTCAATGGGATCCAACCTTCAAGTCCAGGTGGAAGAAAGGCATCTTCCAATACTATCAGAAGGGTTTGATGGGTTGAGATGATCAAACAGGAGGCTCAAGAGTGAGAGGCTTATAGGAGTAGGGTGTCTTCTAGGAAGGGATCATGCTATACAACATGATTTTCTTCAGTGACAAAGGGGACAACTAATCAATCATATTGGAGAGTAGATACGGTAGCAGATCGAGTATGGGAGACAAAGATATGTCTAGGTTATTATGGAGTGTGGTGAGATTACCTCCCTCAATAAGAGTGAGTGTTGACTTTTGTAGCTTCGGGCAAGTATTCCCACATGCCCTAGGTATTGGGCATCTGGGAATCATTGTGGGCACCACATTACACTCTTTGTTTGGAGAAAACTATCATTGGAATGAAGTTGGGGACTTCATGGGTTTGGTGGTGTGATTTTTGGGTTTGTGTTGGGGCTTCACACCCACAAGAAAGTCTAATTTGATGTTGACTTGTGGAGGGGCTTCTTTTTTGACCCCTAAGACTTGTATATAAAGGAGAGAGGTCATTGTGACATTTCATATGGTGTAGAGTGTGTTGAGACAAGGATGTAGATATCATAAGTGAGTCTACACTTGTGCTAGGAGGCTTGGTGATTTTAGCAAAGGGAAATTCTGCAATGGTGGCAAATTTGGCCTAGGAGAGAGAGAGAAAATTGTACAAAGGTGTCCATACAAGTTTTTTGTACAAGTACGCAGGTCATAGTGGGCACAGTCATGTATGTACGTGGGTTGTAGGAAGGTGAATTGTGTATGTATGCGGGTTGCAGTAAGGTGAATCACATATACGTGGGTTGTAGTGAGGCACAGTCGTGTATGTATGTAGGTTACAGTAAGGTAAATCATGTACAGTCATACAAGGTTTTTTTGGGCAGGGGAAGGTTTGTATAGGATGACATCAACAGTAGTGCAGGTGACATCAGCATGCCATACAGGTGGTCTACAACATATTTGTGGGTAGAAGACATTTCCAGAGATTTGTTGAGGTTTGGTTTCTTGATTTCTATGGTTATTAGAGGACAAGGTTGTGCTCATATTTTGATGGATTTGTATTGGTTGGGAGGGCTGGTTTTTCCCTTAGAATTTCTGAAATTAGCAAGGTTACATAACATAAATCTGTGTGTAATATATGTGTTGACGATTCATCTATGATCTTGTTACTTCCACTGCATATATTTTCAGTTAATAATTTTAAGTGTAAAATTATTCAGTGATAACAAATAGGTTTTATTGTTAGCTCACTAGGAAGCAATTTTCAGATCTAAAAATTAGTCACATAGAGTTGCATGTGAAAATTTCCACTAGACTTGGAATTTGTTGGTTTTTCCTCAAGGAAGGAGGGTGGTTGGATGAAAATGGGTGTCCAAGACAAATTATAACATAGATGGTCATTTGGAGAGATATAAGGCTCATTTGGTAGAAAGGATACTCTCAAGTAGAGCTTAGTGTTGATTTTGAGAATACCTTATCTCTAATGGCCAAGATAACCTACATTATGTTGCTATTGACATTAGCAATTTCTTATGATTTTGAAGTGGATAAAATGGAAATGAAGACAACTTTTCTTTATAGTGAGCTTGAAGAAATTGAAAGGATTTGTGGTAGAAGGGAGAGAAGACATGATGTGTTGATTGAATAGACAACGGTACCAATGGTTTGAAAAACTTATCATGGGGCAAGGGTTCTTAGGAAGTGAAGAAAAACATTATGTTTACTTCAAGCATGATGGTAATAACTTCATTACTCTAGTCTTATATGTTGATGATATTACTTTTATTAGTGATTGTAAGCAGATAGTCAAGGACACTAAGTCCCAAATTTTACACGAGCTTGACATGAATTCAACACTTAGGTGATTTGCACTATTTTTTGGGAATTGAGGTGAAGAGAGTATGCTAAAATATAATGTTGTATATCAACCAAAGAAATTATGTGGAAAACATATTTGAGCTCTTTAGGATGGAAAAATGTAAACTGAATTGATCTCCATCCTAAGTGGGAGTGTGTTTGTCGACTAACATGAGTCCCAATAGAAAACATGATGAAGAAAAGATGGAAAAAGTTCCATATGCTAGTGTAGTTGGTAGCCTTATGTATGCATTAGTGTGCACAAGACCAAATATTACATAGGAAGTGGGAGTTGTAAGTAGGCACATGGAAAATCTAGGGACAGATCATTAGATAACTATCAAAAGGATATTTGAGTATCTATGAGGCACCAGTGACTATGTTATTTTCTATCAAGGAGATGGGAGCAAGAAACTTTAGATTCATGGTTTTGTTGATGTTGAATGTGTGGGTGATATGGACACTACAAAGCTCGCTAGTGTATTTATATTTACATTGTTTGAAGTTGTTGTGAGATGGAATAGTAAAAGGAAGCAACCTATTTCCCATTCCAGTATTGAAGCATAATCCATTGTATCTTTGAAGGATTCCAGGAAACTTGTTTGGTTGCAATAGTTATGCAGAGATATTGTACTTAAACATGAGACTATGCCTATTTGTTTTGATAATCATAGTGCAATTTCTTTGCAAAGAGCCCCAAGTTTTTTCCATGGAGAAATCATATTGAGGTGAAATTTCACTACATTAGAGAGGTGGCATAGTCCAATGAGGTAACTATACTACATGTAAGGACTTAGGATAATGTGATAGATTCTTTAAATAAGGAAATGGATGGAAGAAAATTTGCTTGGTGTAGGAGAAAGGTGGGAATTAAACCTTCGTCAATGTAATTTTCAAATGGGAGATTGTTAGGATATTGCCAGTGGCATCATATGCGTAATGAGTAGTTTCCTTTTGTATATGAAATGTGTAAGAAATTTTTGGATTGCATTCTTGTGTTTTATAAGTGAATTTGTTTTCCAATCGTATTCATTATTTTAGGGGAAACATTGTTTTTATGTTTGTACATTGTTTAAAAAAAGAAAAGAAAACAACAAGGTGGAGAATGATTTGTCCCCATTGGAAAAAAAAAAAAAATTATTTGTTGTCTTGTGTGTTTATTTGTTATGGTTGTTCTATTATTTTGAATTTCATATCTATGTTGAATATCTTTGTGCTATAAATTATTATTTGTTTAATGCAAGTTTCTCTCCAAGTTTAATAATATTTTGACACATTTTTATATTTATTTTAACTAGTAAGCTAATAAATTCTTTTATAACATTTTTACGTCGAAGTCTTTTTTATTGTGAGAAGAACTGAGAAAATGATACTTAAATTAATCTATTCCATCCATTTATCAAATCATCGGGCCATCCATCTGTTGTTGAAATGTTGTCAATTTCACAATAATTTGAGTGGTTATATTGTCACATGTGGGATGGCTACAATGGTTATGGTTACGAAGCCAAGTTCAATAAATTTCCATGATAGAGGGTTCAACTACTAGAGAAGGGAATCCAACAACAATTTGGGTTGAATTTTAGTGTTGGGGAATCAATTCCATGATTCAAATCATTGATCTCGAAAATGTGGTTCCCTCCCTTGGCAAGAGGGACCTCAATTAGGTTGTTGCTAAACTCCTCAAAATGGGTAGTTAATATTGTCCTAATCTTTTATTCCTCTTAGCTTGAAAGTTTTGAACTTTTAGTTTCCATGGCTGATATTGATAGAGAGAACACTGGCAAATGTTTTGAGAAATTGGTTCAATACTCATATTCAAAAAGAGTGAAACAAATCGCTCTCAACAATATTTTAACTACAAATTTAATGGATGTTCCAACTTCTCTTTTTTCTTTCGAATGCCTAACATTATTGAATATATAATGGTTTTCCTTCACACGACTACCCCCTTACCTTAGAAGTTTCAAATTCCTTATAACTTATTATCTGCCATTCATCTATACAAATGATAATATATTTGATCATGTTATAGAAAAATGTTATCTCCATGAAAAATTGATAGTTCAACAATGTAAAAGGATAAGCAATGTGAAAAATTTTGTACGCAATCTCAAGTGTCTAGATTTTACTAGAATTGAGTGTGAAAGATCAATAATGGGAGCCGCCCAAAACTAGTGAATTTTATAGTGCATGATTTCCCTAGGATGTCAATTTTGGAGCTCAAGTCTTCTGGGTATCTTCATTTATCCACTATGAAACTTAATGTACTTAAATGAACTTATACTACAAACTTGATAAGAAAGTTTCCCTTCATAGGTTCGGTGGAAAACTGCCTTCTGTCACATTTTTTCAAAGCTTATTTTTCTTGATGAACTCTCAATACAAAATAAATCGTTCCAGGTCAGTTATTTTCTCACTTCTTGTTAAGTGTTTAAAATCCATGACTTTATTATATAGAGATATTTCTCACATAATTGGATTACAGAACTATGCAACAAGCGTGGAGGCATTGTGTTTGACCCTTTTACTCAAAAGTTAAGGTTTCAATTTTTTAAAAGAAGGAAATGACTATGTTAAGTTTCCTTTTTAGAAGTGCATGCTTGTTCTAAACAATGACACTTTCTCTACAAAAATGTTCCCAATATACTCATAAGCATAGCTATTTAAAATAGATTCTGGGTTCGAAAAGACCTAGTGAACCAAGTGTATTTATAGCAGAAAAACATGAGGACTAATGCTAAAGATGTAAGAGATGTCTTACAGTTAATAAATATAAATATATTATATCAAGAATGAATTGTTTTTTAGGTGATGAAGTTTATATACTACTAGAATTTCATGGAAATTACATTAACCCATTTTGTCTCTCTAAACTACAAATACCAAGTGCATGTAGCAAATACTGCTTATTGTAACTCATTTTGGGTTCCAACAATATGAGATGAGATAATATGATTCTAAGACTAGGTATCCTTGGTATATATAGGAGACAAAGGGTACAAATATAATGAAATGGTGCAACGAAAGGTTCTAGCCTACATACACATATAACACTAGAAATGTAATAATTCAATATCTAGGGATTACTAAAGGGTTCTATACATAACATGGGGCTTCGTCTAGGGATTAACATTCACCTCCCCTTAAAAAAAGTGTTTTCCTCAACACTTGACTAACCACGGGTGTTTATGTAAGAAGAACACATCTTCCCATGTCGCCTCTTCCACTAGTAGGTTCTTCAATTTGATGAGGTACTTTGTAATTGCTCGATTTCTCAACTACTTAATGCTTGTTTCAAGGATTGTTTTTGGTTCCAGTATGATTTTCCCTTCTTCATTAATCTCTAGTAAATTTGGACTGGGATATTGTTTCTAGTGACCTTCTTTAATAAAGAAACATGGAACATTGGATGTACACATGAAGATAGAGGAAACTCCAATTTGTAAGCCATACTTCCAATCATTTGCAAAACCTTATAGGGGCATAATATTTGGGTGCTAAATTTTTTTCCTTATTTTTTTTTCTTGATGGACATTTGTTTATATGGTTGTATCCTCATAAATACCAAATTCCTCACTTCAAATTCCCTTTCACTATGATGTTGATCTACTTGTTGTTTCATCCTATTTTGTACCATAACCAAGTTGTCCTTCAATAGTTTGAGAACCTCTTATTGGTTCCCTATGTGGTCCTCCACTGCTTGAACCTTTGTAGTCACTTTCAAGAGTGATGTGATGGATGGAGGATGATATCCAAAAGTTCCAAAAATGGGGACATTTGTTATGAAGTATGGAAGGATGTTTTGTACCACCATTCTTCCAAGGAAAACCACTTGGCCCACTATGTTTGTTTATCAGATGCAAAGAAATAAATATATCCTTATAGACATTTACTCACAATCTCATTTTACCCATCGGATTGAGGATGGTAAGATGAGTTGTGAGCTAATTAAGTACCCAAACAAGAAAATAATTTAGTCTAAAAATTTATAGTGAAAATTGGATCTATGTCGCTTACAACAATATTGGGGAATCCATGTAGCTTTTGAACTACTTCCATGAATATTGTGGCTATTGTACTTGGTTTAAAAGGATGAGAAAAAGAGAAAAAGTGGGCATACTTTGTTAGTCAATCCACTACTACCATGATGATAGTATTTCTTTCAGATTTGGGCAAACCTATAATAAAATCCATTGCAACTTCTTCCCAACGTTGACCTGCTACAATTAATGGTTGTAGGATACCTGGTATCTTGATTGTCTCTCCCTTATTATGTTGGAAGACTACACATTTAGACACAAACTTTTGAACATCAATTTTAAGACCTTCCAAGAAAAAATTATTCTTGATCATGTGGTACATTTTCAATAATTTGAATGTCCTCCTATATGAGAGTGTGCAATTCTAGAAGGACCTCCTGTTTGAGTGGGGAGTTATTACATAAATATAAGAAATCATGATACCATAGAAAATAATTATTCCATACAAAATTATCTAATGAATTATGGTCCTCTTGTAGTTGTTGAATGATATTGCATACCTCTTGATCTTGCTTCCATTCTATGCTTTCTTCTTCCACCCAATCAGATTGTGAAATTGAAATAGCACATAATGAACCTTCTATTTCTTCTTTTTTCCTTGAAAGGGCATCTTCCACAACATTATGTTTTCATTTTTGTAGATAATTTCAAAGTCATAAACTAGCATCTTTGTAACCCATTTTTGTTTCTCTTATGAAGATAAGCATTGCTCCAAGAAGTACTTCAAACTATCATGATCTGTTTGTATTTTGAAGTGTCATCCTATTAGGTAAGGGTACCATTTCTTAATTGTGTGTAGTATGGCCAAAATTTATTTTTCATAAATGGGTTTGAGTAAGTTTTTTCCTTTAAGTTGGTTTCTTTCAAAGGAAAGGGGCCTTCCTTCTTGCATTAAAATTGCACCAATTCCATGGCCCGAGGCATCACACTCCACAATAAATGTTTTTGTGAAGTCAAGTGTGGCTAGGATGTGAGTTGTACACATAGCCTCTTTAAGTTTTTTAAAAGATTTGGTTGTTGCTTGCATCCAAGAAAGGGATTTCTTCTTTAATAATGATGTTAGAGGTGTTGCTATTTGACCATATTTCTTGAAAATGTGCGGTAACAACCTATCTATCCTAAGAATCCTCTAAGTTTCTTCAAGGTTTTGGGAATTGGACATTCCATCATAGATTTAATTTTGTTAGGGTCCACTTTTACACCTTCATGAGATACAATATGACGCAAATATTACACGTCTTGAACCCCAAATGAACACTTGGAAGGCTTCGCATAAAGTTGTTTCTCTTCCAATAGTCGTAATACTCTGTCAACATGTTGTACATGCTCTTCCAAAGATTTGTTGTAGATTAGTATGCCATTAAAAAATACTAACACAAATTTTAAAAGGAAGGGCTTGAAAATATAATTCATCAAGGTTTGAAATGTTGAAGGTACATTAGTAAGTCAAAATGGCATAACCAAAAACTCATAATGACCGTATCGTGTTCTAAAATATGTTTTGGGAATGTATTCATGCCTCATCCTCTTTTGATGATATCCCAAACAAAGATCCAACTTAGTAAATAAAATTGCTCCATGTAATTCATCTAATAATCCATCAATGACAGTAATAGGAAACTTATATTTGATGGTCATTTTGTTGAGTTGTCTATAATCTGGACACACATGCCATGAACCATCCTTTTTTGTAACCATCACCACTGGTGAAGACAAAACATTTGGCTAGATTGAATGTTGTCGGCCTCTAACATTTCTTAGATCATACGATCAATCTCACTCTTATGTTCATATGGATACATGTAAGGCCTAATGTTAGTTGGTGCACTTCCTAGTTGTAAATGAATAGCATGGTCATGATCTTGATGTTATACCACAATTTTCCACGCCATTTGCATTGTGAGATGGCCTAACCCTTGTCCCTAACTTGAAACTTGAAATATCAAGTTCCCTAATCGAAATCACTTAAAAAAAGTGTTTTTACTCATATCTGCGGGTTTCCTTGGTGCAACATACGGACATCCACACCTTTCTAGTTACAACTCGTGGATACCCTAAAAAAATGTGAAAAATAAAATAATTCCATAATTTTGGGTGGGGATTTCGGTTGGGATTGTTTCCCAACCTCCCTAATCCCATACCAAACATAATTCAACCTCCTTAACTTCTTGAGGATGGTATAAATGCACATTTTTGGGCATGGATGAGGAGGACAACCTAGGTGCAAAGTTATGCTGAATAAATTGCAAGTCTCCCTATTCCCCTTAATCGTCTTAGTAGCATCCATGTAACCTCGAACCCTTGTTCCAATTTTTCTTTCCTTTTCATTATATGGACATAAGGTGTGTTCCTATCCTTATTGAATCATCCAAGGAAGGGAAATATTGTTGAGTGATGCTTGAACAACCTTTTGGAGTAACCTGGGCGGTTGGCTTCAAGGCAGTGTCAACGATTGGAGTCAGGTTGTAACTACTTCTTTTACCATTGCTAATAAAGAGTTTTATTTTCCCCATAGTTATGTAGTATCGATTTAATGTGTTTATGTATATCTAATCATTCTCTGTATTTGAATCTATCTATCAATTACTTGTATGACATTATGTTATAACTACCTTGTTGCATCATTTTCTTGATCTTCTTTTGCATTTCAACTCAAGCGAGAGTCAAGAGCAATACCAAGGTCGAGAGCGGGGAACGATACCGAATGTATGGATACAAGGTGTGAAACTTTCTTTCCTCTATGATGTAGTTATTTAATTACAAGTCTTGTCTGTGATTTAGGGTTCTATCTTTTACTTGGTCAATATATGTTGTGACATGACCCAAAGTCACGAGGAAAAAATCCCATATAAGAATTGGCAACCATATTGGGGACTTGTTCCTAGTTTGGGTCAATATTAGGGTTTCTTATTTTTCTCTTGTTGTTGTGATTTTACGTGTTTTCTGGATTTTCTTTATAAAGCATTATCCTTTTAGAAACTTTTATAAAGTTTCTAGAAGCCCCCCTTTTGGAGTTACTTTTTATTTTTTTCTAAAAATTGAGCCCATCCATGAGTTGCTCCTTTATAACCCACGAACATTCACGAGTTGCTCCTTTATAACCCGCGGACATCCGTGAGTTGCTAGTGTATGACCCACAAATATCTGTGAGTCCTAATATACATAACCATGGACATGTGTAATATTTTGGGTTTTTGAAAAACCTCTCTCTCATCTGGAAGGTGTTGGTTTGTTTTTCAGTTTTGGTTGGGCCTCCTGGGTGTCTTTATTTTTGTTTTTTTCTTTCTAAAGTCCTTGAAAACTTCTAAGTCACATAAAACATCTTTTTCTTGGTTTCTCAGCGTTCTTGCTTAATTTTATCTTGCATTTTAGCATCGTGTATCCTACAGTTTCTTTTAGCATCTTTTGTTAGTTTTTCTTTGATAGAAAAAAAAAACTAGTTTTTTGCTAGCTAGGTCTCTTTATTTCTTTGCATCGTTTTGCATTGTTATTTGAAAAAGAAAAAGATGTTAGCCTAGGATTTGGTCTTCTTCTCACCTTAGAATCATTTCAAAATAAAAATAAGAAAGAACATCCTTTGTTTTCTTCTTTTTCTTTTCTCAAAAGGTTGCATTGTCATATTGCATAGGAAAGAAGAAATTTGCATTTAAAGGTTTGAAGGATTGCTCATTTTCTTGTTGAAACTCCCTTTCATTTGAAGAATTAGTGCAAATTTTTCTTTGTCAATGTTCTTATAAGTTTC
>WSFP011468641.1:0-18043 GCA_009831015.1 Picea engelmannii | reverse complement strand
TGTGGAATAGAGAGTGAAGTGAAACAATTTGTATCTGAACATTTTGGCGATTTAATAAAGAAGTGATTTGAGTTTCTCCAACCTACTGTAGTCTTTTCGAGTGGATTCAGTGAGAAGGAAAGGGACCACCTTCCTCACAGACTCCCCTCTATTGTGAATTTTAGATTAAACTGCTTTGATTAATCACAATTGTGTGATTTATCGGTTTATGAATTTCTAGAATACATTTGTTGTTACAGTTTAGTCCCTTTCTGTTAATGCGCATCAGTGTGTCTCATGAGAGTTAGAATAAATTGTTGTATACTGCTGGAGAATTGCTTTGAAAGTTAATTCCTTTTCTGCATTAGATTAAATCTATGTTTTCAAGAAAAAGTAAATAGAAGTGTGAATTCCCTTTCTGCAATTAAGTAGACTTCCTTTCAACAATTAGCACAGAACTTCCTCCTGCAAGAGTAATATAGAAAATTAGAATAGATTAGATAATCCAGGATTCTTATACACTCATCAAATTCTACTCATGGAGATTAGATTTCAATTATGCAAGTGTGATTTCAATTCCGCAACAATAGATTAGAACTCCAGCTATGTCAGCAACTTGTGTTAGTGTTCATCTTTTCAATTCTGTTTCTTTTAGTGTTAATTTACCTTACTGCAATTTGATTAATGTTTGCTTTCATAATCTAACATAGACTGTGCACAATTATCTTACAATAACAAAACTTCCCTGGGTTTGACAATTCATATTGAACACCTTAATTATCTATTTATTTAGACAATTAAAGTGCACAATAGTACAAAAGGGCCACATTCGACTAGACCCCTCACCTTGCAAGAGATAGATTTCATTGGCTTAGAATAAGCATGAGACATGGAAACTTTGTATTGATTACAAATCCATCAAAAAAATAATAGTCCATGACTAGTATTCAATCTCGAATTGATGATAATAATTCAAAATCAACTCAAGGGTGCAATTTTTTTTAAGTAAGATTCATCTAAAGTGATGTTATTAACATGTGCCAATTGAACAAATTGATGTGGGAAAAATCAACCTTCAAGTTTAAAAAAGGTTTCTTGGAGTGGTTGGTCATGCATTTCGACATGATTAATTCCCTAACAATGGTAATGATGATGGTGGATGACATCTTGCACCCATTCACCTATTCTTTTCTAGTCGCATATATGGACAATATCCTTGTCTTTAGTAGAACCTAGGAGGAGAAATATAAGCCCATTTAGAAAGTCCTAAGCACCTTGCAATAACACAATTTTTATGTCAATCTATAGAAGTGCTCATTTGGCATGAAGATAATTCAATATCTCAAATACATCATGGATGAGCATGGCGTGCATGTGGATCCAACCAAGATCCAAGTCATTTATGATTCACTAGCCCCAAAGACACTAACAAAGCTTCACAATGTCTCAATATCCACTAGCTTCTAATGTAGGTCTATGTTGGTTTTTTTTCATATCACTTGGCCCATTAACCAAGTGACCCTAGTTAGATCAAAATCCATGTTTGTTTTGGCCAAGGAACAATATAAAGCATTCGAGGATCTAAAACATCACCTCTGCTCAACACCAGTCCTCCTTCTAGCAGCCTTGTAAAACTCATTCAAGATTGAGACATATACCTCAAATTATGTTGTAAGTACAGTCCTCACTTAGCATGGACATCCCATGGCCTATGACATCGAGACACTCTTTGACATAGTGTACAAGTACCCCACCTATGACAATGATATGTATTCTGTTATGACCTAAGGGGGGCATATATAGGGTTAAATGTATATGATATGACCCCAAGGGGGGCATATATGGGTCTAAATGTACATATAACGTGTAAATATATATGTAATAGGGTCATCCTAATAGTAAAGGGGCCTCTTGTGTAGGTATGAATAGGTATATATAGAGATCATGTATTCATTATTGTATAGAGGTGAATTGTAGTGTAGGAATGCAATTGGTTACGTGGAGGAGTTTCTCTTATTTTTTAAGAAGTTATTGTATAAATTATATATCTTGTGTTTTTTCTCCACGCTCACATTCTATACATGGTGTGTATTTCTATTCCATTATGATATTTTAAGCATTTGGAACATTACATTTGGTATCATAGCATTGATCCTAGGGTTTTGCTTCCTCAAACAAGTCATTTTGAAATTGTCGCTATAACATTTTTGGGGGACTACTTCAAAAATGCAAACTTAGATGCTATTTAGAAGACATATCAAAGTACTTGTGGCACAAATTTCAGCCATGGATCATTGTACTTGCGGAGATACACCCAGTGGAAGATAGGGTTTTTGACTAGTCCTATAACTAGTCTCAAACAGATGTTTCGGGTAAAACAACCATATGTTATTCATAGAAGATCCAAATTATGTGAGACTAGTTGCATTGGAAATAGGACAGTCCATAGTATTTTGGGTACTAATTTCATAATCATTTATCCAATATTGGACGTGTAGAATTTTGTACAAGTTCACTCTCCAGAATAGGTCAAAATTCAGCAAGGTTTGGGAAAGTTACCATAACTTTCATTTGGCACACCAAATTTTTGTCATACTTGTGGTATTATAGAGAGGACATTTCAAAATACTGCAGGTAGAAATTTCATACTCACGGGGTCTGAAATTTCATAAATACATCGAAAGAAAGTTCGTCTAAAAGGACAAACTCTAAATCAGGATTTTCAAAGGTATGTTCACTTAAAACTATCATAACTTTTGATCGAGATGTCTGATTGAGGTGATTCAAAAGCCAATGGAAAGAGAAAACACATAAGATTATATTGGAAAGTTTATTATAACTATTTGATCATTATCCTTAATATACTTAGTTTGTAAGTTGAGGGTTGTGGTTAGACCTCAATTAAGAATCAATGGAAATACCTAAATTTACAAGAGATGAATATAAAGATGAAATCAATCCCGTGGAATCGTTGAGGATGTTAAAAGAACATTGTAAGACTCCTTTTCAAGAAATCCTTAAGTTTGATGATGAAGCCTTCAAATGGTGGTATATCTTTGATGAAAGCACTGGATTCTCCCTCTCATGGGAAACTTTTGAAAAACTCTTCTCAAATAAATGGATCAAGGATAAAAAAAAATGGAGGGTATGCATAAAATTCAAGTGGAACTAAATGAATCAAAATAAAATGTAACCAAATTGAAAAATCGTAATGAAGAGATAATGAAATATATTACAAATAAAAATGATGAGTGCATTAAGATGCAATCCCCTAATGGATCACTCATTAAGGAGGTTAAGAACTTAAAGAAAGAAAAGAGTAGCAAAGAAAAGTGGGAAAATAATGATTGAAGGGAAGAATTGAAAAATAAAGATGAAGAGATATGTGGATTAAGAAACCATAATAAAAAAATATTAGATGAGTTTAAGAGATTGAAGGAAGGAAAGAAGAATTATCAAAATCAAGAAGAAACAAGGATCTTGGATGAAGAATCTACCAAAAGACTAGAAGAGGAAATTTGCAAGAAGGTTGAGGAATCCCTAAATAATGAAGAAGTAAAATACAAAATGCAAGCCAAAATTGAAGAAGGACATCATAATTTGATAAATGGGGCAACATTGTATCTTCAAAAGGAGAAAAAAGAGAAGATTCAAGAAGGTCGCCAAAAGATACTTGAAGAAGTTGAGCTTCATTTAGAGGTTGTACATGCCAAATATGATGGTATTATCTCCAAGGATAGAAAAATAAAAGACCAAAAAACAAGGATATAAGATTTCATTGTCTCTGAGAAGAATATATATGAAATGCATCTGCAAAATGAAGGAAAACTGTCAAATGTGAAACCATATCGACACCCTCATTACCAAGAAAGATTTCAAGGAAGAAAAGAAGGTCAATATCAAAATTATCAAGGAATAAGATGGAATACTTTTCAATATTCATGGAACAAGTCATCACAAAACCATTATTCAACAAGATATTATCATAGACTAAAATCTACTACAAATTGGAGAAGATTCAATAAAAATGCATGGAATCAAGGGAAAGAAACTTATGCAACAACTAGCCACCAATGATTACAACCGAAAAGAATTGATTTTTGATGGATGGTTCATCATCAATGGAAAGAAAAATCCAAAAACACAATAAAATCATATTACTTGGTTTCATCACATGCGAACCCTTTAATTGCAAAGCTTTGAAGACAAAGCTTTTTGAAGGAGGGTACTATGTAATGACCCAAGTGAGACATATATAGGGTCAAATGTATATGATATGACCCCAAGGGAGGAATATATGGGGATAAATTTACATTTAATATGTAAACATATATGTAATAGGGTTGGCCTAATAGTAAAGTGACCTATTTTGTAGGCGTAAATAGGTATATATAGAGATCATGTATTCATTATTGTATAGAGGTGAATTATGATGTATGAATGTAATTGGTTATGTGGAGGATTTTCTCCTATTATTTAATAAGTTATTGTATAAATTATCTATCTTGGAGTTGTGCTTCACGCTCACATTTTGTACATGGTGTGTACTTTTGTTCTGTTATGATATTTTAAGCATTTGAAACATTACATACTACATTATGTAAGAATGTTGGTAATGTAAGCATCATATTGTAGGAAAGGAAACTATGGAAACTATCATCCAAATTAACCACAAGCCCTGGAATTCATTTAGATGTATGGAAAATTATATAATGACCGCCATCAAATGTGGTCCCTGTACCTTCAACATGTCCATGCAACATTAAGTACAAGAAGGGAAATACAAATTTAGTTATTTCTACCTTAGCCAACCTCCAAGTGTGGCCCTAATAACAATGCTTATGAACACAATACTTTCAACTAGCCCCAATGGTATGAAAATGATCTTGAATTCACTGTTACTTACTATACACTAGGTGCATGTAAAAAGTTTCATACTTTCACCTCCATAGTGAATTTTTATGCCATTTGGACCATCTCTACATTCCTTCAAGTGAGCTTGAGAATTTGATTTAGTAAGTACATTATAATTGGGTGGTAGGGCACTTTGATATGGAGAAAATAGTGGTAGTATTACATAAGTATTTCCACTAGCCAAAGCTCTAACATGACATTAACAAGTATGTCATAGCATGCATTGCATGTGCCATCACTAAACATATTATCAAGAGGAAAGGACTATACACTCCTCAACCTAATTTAGATAAGCCTTGGGAGTTAGTCTCCATGGATTATATGTCAGGCGTTCCCTCAA
Organism: Picea engelmannii; assembly: GCA_009831015.1. Classification (NCBI taxonomy): domain Eukaryota; kingdom Viridiplantae; phylum Streptophyta; class Pinopsida; order Pinales; family Pinaceae; genus Picea; species Picea engelmannii. Next base: position 12,810 of record WSFP011468641.1, on the reverse strand, counting down.
CTAATCATGGTAATGATTGTGTATTTGTGGTTGTTGATAAACTCTTTAAGATGACAATTGTGGCACCCTACAAGAAGCGTTTCATGACAAAATACATTTCTAATCACTTCTCCAAGCACATTTAGGTTCATTTTTGTTGCCACAGGGCATTGTTTCAAATAGGGACAACAAATTCCTAGATACTTTTGGTTTAGACTATGGTGAATGATGGACACCAGGCTAACCAAATCAACTATCTTCCACCCTCAGATCAATGGAAAAATAGAGTTAGTCAACAAGATGATTATGCATATCCTCAGAATGTACAATTCCAAGCATCCATGTAGTATATGGGATGAAATACTTTCTCATGTCCAACGTAGATATAATAAATCCCTTATTGATTGTATTATCGCACAAACTTTAGGTTGGGAAAATCCTGACCCAAACCATAATATGGCGACAACTAGGAGAATACCTACCCACTTTCACCTCAGATAGGTACTCCCGTCACTTTAGAGGTGAATAGATCACCTAAAAGGGGGAATCCCAGTTGACCCTAGGGGGAAATGAGATGGAAAGTGATACTTATGAGTGGATTTCCCTATAGTTCAAGTTTCTAAATTGAAGAAGGCTTGAGAATGAGTCTCGGTAGTGGTCAAATGGTTACCAAGAAGTTTGAGTACCTGTAAAGGATGATAGTACTTGCCCGAGACACAAGAAACATCAAGTATACAATCTATATGTTAAGTGGAAAAGAAAGTTAAGCTTATTGTCCCTATTTGCAGCAGTCAACAAAGATATATATCAGTGAAGAAGTGCTTGTTAGAGTTGTTAAACAAGATGATAAAAGTCTAACAAATGATGCAAGAGATAAGCTAGTAAATGCAAGTACAACTCAAGTATAAAAGCATAGACTTTAACATCAATGTAAGGTTGTTATAGACAAGTATTGCAGAGATGTATTTGCACCCTTATGTCTGTAGCAAACAATTTGTTACAGAAAAAAAGTTAACCGCCAAAACTTGTAAAAAATCCACCCGAAATATGCGCTAGGACTAGTAGATTATGTTGGAAAACTCTTTGCAAACGCTTCCCCCTCTTCCCCGGGAAATCAACGCAATGGAGACCATTGCTTCCTAAGGAGGGAGGATTGATCCAGGTGGATATCGGTGGCCACCCACCTATTCCAGGGACTCGAAAAAAAGTATTCCATCTTGACAGTTTTTCGATAGTTTTTCGGGTTCCAAAATTTCGAGGTCGTTTTAAGGCCCTAAATGACGTTTTTTGGGGATTTGGGGCCCAACTGACTGCCAAAGGAACTTACCTGGGCTAGTTGAAAATCGTTCTTCTCAATTATACCTTTCCCACTGTGTATCAAGTGCCCCAAACAGAGATCGTACGCAAAACTTACGCCCTCGGGAAGTTGACGTATCAACTACCTGCATTGGGGCCCGCAAATCTTTTAGCATTTCATCTTCCAGGGTTAGGGTTTTGGATTTTACTTATGTTAAACAGGTCTTTGGAGCCTCATTGTAACAATCATCTTCTTGTGAATGCGAGTAGCCGTCACATCTCTTCTCAGAGATAACCTGCCACCATTCTAGCGAGTCTTTCACTTTGTATTTTTATAGTGTCTGTACATTTCTTTCATTAATAGAAATCATGTATTACTATATATCTTGGCTTCTGGTTATATTTCCAATATACGTATGTTATATTATTGTTGTTCTTTCAATATCTCAGTGTATTTATGTGTTATATCTCCGCTCTCATTTCGTGCCGAAAATAATCCAAATCACTCTAGCTGCAAGTCTGGTCTCCTCTTGAGTACAATCTGCCCATAAAGGATCAAACTTAGGAAATTTGGATCGCCCACTAATACTTTGAATGAATGGCTCCCAATGGCTTGGAAGACCATTAAGGGTAATCATGACAAGTTCTCTATCAAAGATGATTTCACCAATAGCACCCAATTGACCTCTGATCTCTGAAATCTTCATGAAGAAGGTGGCAACTGTATTAGACTTCATCATCTTGAGATTCTGAAGTTGGTGTCTCAAGGCAAGTGCTCTATTGGTGTTGTTTCTCTCAAACAACTTCTTCAAGGCATCATACATCTACTTAGTTGTCTTCAAGTTGGAGATGTGAGGGATTAAATGGTCTCTCACAGAATAGATGATGATCTTTCTCGATTTTGAATCATTCTTCCTCCATTGAGATTTTTTTGCATCATAAGTTGACTCTGGTACAACTTCTTCAACGTACTTCATTAGGTCACTCTCTTCTAGAGTGATGAGAAATCTAGATTTCCAAGAACTGAAGTTGGTTGTTCCATCAAGCCTATCTTCCACCAAAATATGGTTCACCATGGTTGTTGGAAAAGTGCAGAAACTTTAACTTGAGTTGCAGTTGCAGCGAAACAACGAATTGCAAGAAAGGTACAACGCACTGTTGTAGAAGGTCAATGCCTGTGCAATAGTCTTCTTTTAAGAACAATGTTCTGATACCATGTTGGAGTTTAATGTTGTGCAATTACATTCAGTTACTTTACAAATTTACATGCACTGAAGCATAAACAATGAACAATAGCAGTAGTAATAACCAAGATCACAAGAAGAATAACCATACACAGAGACACGGGTACAGTAAAAAATGCTAAGACAAAATGATTATAATAGATTGATATATTATTACAATGACGAGTGTTCCATATATAGGGAACATATGGTGACCATCCATGAAAAGATGTGTCTCTTGAATAATCAATAACTATTTATTATTATCATTTACTTTATGATATATGATATATAATAATCAATAATCATATTATTAATTATTATTCTAAGAGAATGTCTTCCGATGTTCAAACATCAACAAATGGTACGATGGTTGATTAAGGGATTTCCAAGTAGCAAACCCATGCCCAAAGAAGACCACTTAGTAGGGCACAATGTCAACCACAAAGGTGAAGCAGGGCAAAAGGCATAATGTCCAAGCACATATCATGAAATCTAGAGCAATCTAAGATACAACATAATCCAATGGCTTAGGTATTGAAATGATGTTTACCATAATACTGACTTGTACCTCATGGAGCAAGGCCCATTGCCCTCTGGAAGCCAACTGGTGTGGTGGATGCCATCTGTAAATCTGTGACCATCTGTGGTGGTGAGTGGGTTTTCCATCTGTGCAAAGCAAACTGTTGGTCATGTAGTTTCTCGACACTCCATATCTACAACCTGAAGACCTCGAGACATCATCTTCTTAGTTATTCACAAAATGGGGATAACAAAACTTATAGTTGAAGTTGGCAAAAGATGGTGCACTATGAAATTAGAGACATAAAGAAAGGGATGAAGTATTGCATGAAAGAGGTGGGAGAAGCTCATTGTGGTGTTATCAATGCACACATCCGAGGACAACAATGGCAAGATGAACTAGAAAAGAAAATCTAAGACATGAGCTCCACTAGAGATGCTTGTGCAATTGACGCAACAATACACACTATACACTCCGGAATTCGCCGAGAGATGTAAATGTTTTCATGGGTATTCAACTTAGTAGGAATATGGAGATTACCCTTTAAGTCGACTATGTTAAGCAATTTCTTTACAGAATGGTGACCCACTTAAAGATTGCAAATGATGTAGTGACCCCCCTTGTCCAACTCACTCTTTTGCTATTACATACCCTTCCTAGACATCCTCAACCCCCAAGCAATTTAGTGCCCCTCCAAATGAAAACAACTTAGTGCCCCTCCAAATGAAAACAACAATAAACAAACTTCCAAGGAAAACTTTCGCACAAGGAAAAGAATGAAAAGTAGACATCCTCAACCCCTTGGAAAACTTTCGCACAAGGAAAAGAATGAAAAGTAGACATCCTCAACCCCCTAAGCAATTTAGTGCCCCCTCCAAATGAAAAGAACAATAAACAAACTTCCAAGGAGCACAAGGAAAATAATGAAAAATACATTGGTTTGATGAGGTTTAAAAGAAGCCATGATTTCAGTTTCTCTTTTTTTTCTATGTTTTAGTATTTGTTTTTAGAGTTATCTATTTGTTACACTGGTTTGTTAAATAGTGTGCTTGGCGAGTTATATTTATTATATTTGGCAATGCAAGGCATATATTTATTATATTTTTTGGTTTTAACTAGTTGGCATTATAGCAGAGCCCCCTTTAATATGTATTTCACTATTACTTAAAAAATATTAAAGTCTTCGAAAATCTTGATCTCAGAACAGTTAAGTCTTCAAAAATCTTGATTTCAGAACAGTGGAACGACAAAGATTTACATAAAATTGAACATCAATTACTCTGTGTTTAGTGTTTATCAATCGATATCATAAATCACAAGTTCAAATTACCTAACGTAAGTATTAATGTTAGTATTGCCTTGCGGAGGGCCATCGATAGATTAAATGAGCGTTCTTTGTCGTGTTCCATTTTTTTGGAGGTGCCATTACAAATCTGGAAGTGGTATATGAAACAAGTAGTATACACACAGCACTTTCACAGCAACCTTTTCTAACATCCATCTTAAAAAAATGCATCTCCCATATACACACAGCACCATTCACGGCAACCTTTTCTCAAAATGCCTTGGCACGTAATAAGAAACTCCCATATTGCCACTTCATCATGCAGATAAATCTCCCATGCTGCTATTTTCATCATGAAGATTCTTGCAGTTTATTGCTATAAAGTGTTGATGTGTTCAGTTCAATAATACAAGTTCATCACAGAGCACAAGAAACACGAAATCCAAGAGTGGGTGTTCGTTTAATCCAATTTGCTGTTTAACTATTCAATTATGTTTTTTATTGTTCTAGATATTTTGCACCTTAAACTGTCTTTTATTGTTGAAATTGTTGAATTACATTCCACAAATGCATGTCGGTAAGTGATTTGAATAAAACTATTTTGATGTCTTGTTCATTGTTCGTTGATTCAAAGTTTGGTCACTCGTTTTTAAGTCTTGAACTTCTGACACACATCAAAGGCTCTTTTCACCCGCCATACTTATAACACAATTTCACATTTAGTTCCTAAAATTGTTACATGAAATTTGAAGGTTTTTTTTTTCAAGTTAGCAAAACTCAATATAACTCCATGCTTATTAGGCACGTAGCTTGAAAGGTATGCAGCAGTTGTTCATGAAGTTTTTAACTGCTGCTTCAAACTGGCATAAGACGCTTTCCATGACACCGAATTTGCATCCAGTATCCATTTCAATGGGATGTGAGCTGCCATCAAAAAGAGAATTCCTAGCCTCGGATGAACCCCATTCTTCTTCAGCTCACCACTTGATTTTATTCAATTCCCATCATTTTTGCTTCCATTCACTTGCCCCACCTTGTAGTCTAACAAAGGGATGCCCTTGTCTTCAGAAGAATTACCACCAAGGAGATCATCAGAAACATGCTTTAGAGCTTTGAATAGGGCTGAGCCATATCACATACAAGAGTCTTCGAGCTGCAATATTTTGTTCAAATCCTGCATGCTAAAATCATCTAGGCATACTATTTATGTACAGAGAGATGATTGTGTACTACCAAAATCTGAGCTGCAGCATTGATAATGGCAAAATCAGGAGTGGCATGACCAGTAGGATGGCTCTGTTCATTGAAACAAAATTGCAATTAGGACCCCCGATGTGATCAGGTAGCTGCAGTAGTCGTAGTTTCATAATATGTTAGCGGTGTCATTTTCTGCTGCTGAGAAGCATCCTGATCCTCTTCATCATTTTCTGCATTCCATAGGAAATGGGCATATGATCCAAGAACAGTGCTGCAAAAGAGAGCCAATTAGTCAGGTAACATCAGTTTAAGTGGTTTCATATATTAAAATCCATAGATCTAACACACTTTTATAGCCATTTGAGATATAAAGCTTCGCACCCTTTGTACATAATCTATAATTAAATTTAGAAGTTTTAAAAGCATCATAATGACAACCCACCAAATCCTTATCTAGGCATATCTTCAGACTTGTACTAGAACAATTGGAACTAGCACAGTCATCTCAACATCAGTTTTTAAAGAGAGGATAAAATGCAAACAAAGCAATGCATGTAACAAGCGATGGAGAGGAGATCCAAAAAGAGAAAAAAACAAAAACACAGGACTGGAAAGAATTGGATTATTCAATAGAGAGAAGGAAAAGATACTAACCAATCATCTGGTGTAGCCTGAACAGCTTGATCAAAGTAAGATTTGGCACGAGGTGCATCTTTGTGAACATCCCATATCAGATTGGCATAAAGAGAGAGGACATCTCCATCTCCTGGACTTGCTAGTATGGCCCTCCCATAGTATTCCTCAGCTTTTCCGAAATCATGCTGGACCTAAATAGACACAAAACCAACAGTATCAGAATTTTTGTGTAAGAATATATTTTATAAACATTGTGTGTTGATATATAACCTGATGGATTGTATGCAGTTAAGAAAGCTGCATTAGAAGGCCCTAAAAGATACAATCCTAACTAGTAGATTTGATTCATATTAATAGTAATAACACACGACTTTAACTACACCTAATAGTAATAAACAATTAATGAGATGATTAGTAATGTAACAACAGCTATTAATCAAAACAAAGTTCAGATTTCAGAAGGATGGATACAACAAACAAACTCCAAAAAGTCCATGATTCTTGATAAAGAATCGAAAGAAAAATTGAAATAAACACTTAATATCAGCCTTTTTTTTGGCGAGGAGAGGGAGGGGGGGAGATGACCATTTTGGTTTGAAAAAACAATGAGCCCAAAAAACTGAGATCACATAATTACAGTTAATCATCTAGGAAGAAGCAAATCGCGAAACAAACCCTTGTTCAAAACAAAGGAAGCATTGGTTTAGTGGTGAGGTCAACGGAATTTTAACTGCTAACCCACCAAATGAGATGAGTTTCAAGGTGAATAGGTCAGCTCAAACCCCATGCAATTTTGGCAGAATAACTACCTCTCGGACCTTGCAACTAAGTTGATGGAAGTATGCTTTACAAGGTGCAGCCGCAGCCGCTTGGGCCATGTTTCTTGAAGCACCAAAGAGAAAAAAGAATAAAAAAGGACAGCAGTTCAATGACCAGCTTTCACTGCATCACAGGGCGGATCAAGACTAAACTTACGACACAGGCTGACACTCACTCCATCCTTGGATCATATGAAAATTTTTAATACACAAATACAGAAATTCAATACCCACCTCCTGCAGGAACCTCGCATAATTCGTCAACAGAAGTGGGTTCACAGGATCTGCCTGGAGCATTTTCTTATAGTAAGCATCCGTGCTATTGGAATCTGATCCAGACCCACCTCCTCTCCCTCCATTCCCTCCCCCACCAGACAACCCACCTCCATCTTCACCCCCAAATCCTCCATTAACAGAACCCATCTCAGTTTTAGATCCAAGAACAGCCCTGTCGCACACCAAAGCCACTCCACTACCTTCATATATCCTGTCACGCATCAAATTCTCCATCCTCCTTCCCGAGATAAAAGGCCCCGCACCTCCATGGGTTCCATTGGCTGCCATGATTTTTTCCGGAGATTCCTCCTGTGGTTCTCCAGCGCTCTGAAACCCAATTGAAATTTGCCCATCAAAATCCTCTTCCAGAGACTCGTCCAATAAGCCATTGCTCAGAATAATTTCTGTAGAGAGCTTTTCACTGAGGTCCGAACCAGAGCCCCTCGCTAACCGCATCTTGCTTGAACAGGCATTAGATAAGGGGCTATGCAAATCAACTTCAGACAGCGTCCTTACGAATCTGGGCTGTACATCATGATGAACAGACTTACCATCGGCAACAACTAATTGGGCTAACTGACCAGATCTGCGCGAAATCAATTCTGATTCTGATTGAATCCCAATAACGGAATTCAAAGCAGTAGTAGAAGAAGTACGGAGCAACATAATGGAATCAACACCAAATAGAGCTATTCAGACCTTATTTCTGCTAACAGTTCACTACCATTCATGGAGATATCGGCCTGGAATGTGCAGATTACAGATTTGACACTTCCCCAGTGCCGTCCTATATACTAAGTTGGGTTAAAAGTATCTTAACCGCGGTTAATTTCGGCTCCTTGACTTCTACCACGGTTAGGGTTGGTGAGCACTTTCTATGACGCTGTGGAGTCAGGTACGCGGAAGGTTCTGCTGGCCACGTTTCGGCTGAGGAGGCGTCAATTGGATTCTCGATCAGGATTGTTTCCCACGAGCGCCTCCGACTCCTCGGTTTTCCAAACTTCCGACCATCCGCTGCTGGTTTTACGTTATCTACCGGCGCGAGAGCGACATGTCCGTTGGCAGGTCGACGGCCACGATTTAGCGTTGAAGATCGTACGGTAGTATTTGGGCGAGGCAACGTGAGGCGGCGTGCTGAACGGCCGGTGTGGACGCCGGGGAAGACAATAAAGTAACAGCTAATTTGTCTGTTGTCTTTAGTAAATGCCAGCTGAGGAATCATGATCCTTCTGGAACCCTCTCGTTTGGTGTGCCAGTAAAGTATTCATATTTTTATTTTTATTTTTATTTCAACGAGTGAATTGGGCTCTGGAACCCTCTCGTCTCGTTTGGTGTGCCAGTAAAGTATTCATATTCATATTTTTATTTTTATTTTTATTTTTATTTCAACAAGTGAATTGGGCGAGGGCCGAGGCCAACGAACGCTCAAGGAAGCAGAGTAGTTACTAATTTACTATTACATTTTTCTACTAAGCGATGGTTCTAGAAGCGCCGAGGCATCACAAAGATATTTACAAATTTAGGAAATTTAAATTTAGTAATTATTTTATTATTTAAAATTAACCAACTTCATGTCCTCGAGGTGTAGGGCAGTCGGTGACGGAGTGTGTTGTTAAGCCACTCCGTGTTGTTAAAGTCATCGGTATGTTGTTAAAGCCACAAATTAACAAACAAAAAAAAATTAACCAACTTCATATATTTAACAACAAAGTAACATAAAATATTTTTCCAACCAATCAACTTTCCTAGTTAGACCTAAATTAAATATTTATAAAAGTTTTGAGTTTGTGTTTAGATTTTGGTGGAGTTATGAATTTTATAAGATTTCATGTAAAGAAATGTTGCTTTGTCTATGAGGTTGTTGATATCAAAAAAAATAATGATTATAAAGTTTATATATAAAAAAAATTAAGAAAAAATTATATTTTTTTATTTCAAAAAGAATTTGAAAGGTACATTTTGTATGTATAAAAAAAGCATTCAAAGGAAAGTTGGCTTCTAAAAACATTGAAGAGAAGGTTTCACAAAATATTTAAAAAAGAATAGGATGAGGATAAAAAAATTTATTAGTTGTCATCTTTCTTGTGGTCTATTTAAAAGAGATTAGGTTGAGGATTAAATTTCTAGTAATTTTTGTTATGGTTTTTTTTTAATTTTTTTTTTTTTTATGTTTTTATGTTTTTATTTTTTAAATAGTAATCCATTTTAATAAATTTATTTTTCCTTAGAGTTGATTCATTTTAGAGTTGATCATGATTTTGGAGAGTTAAAGGGAATGTCACATCTTTATTAGAATCCAAATTATTTGATTCATGCGTTCTTTTTTAATAAATTTATTTCTCCTTAGAGTTGATCATGATTTCAGAGAGTCAAAGGGAGTGTCACATCTTTATTGGAATCCAAATTATTTGATTCATGCGTTCTCTTTATCCTCACTATTAAGTTGTCATTTGTCGTGTCACATCTTTATTGAAATTCAAATTATTTGATTCATGCGTTATCTTTATCCTCCCTATTAAGTTGTCATTTGTCGCCCCAATCCTTGAGAGATACCGATATAGGCTTGTCTATTCTCCCATCTCTAGGGAGGAGTGAATTCCATAATTAGATCTTCTTGACAAGCATTGTTATTCAACTATGAAGATTTTGTTCGTTGATTTTCAATAGGTTGTTCATCTACATATTTTGAATACATTTGCTCTAGGGATTCCTAACCCTTTAATCTAGAGTTGGGTCCCTTTTTCCCTTTTTAGTGAGGTCACACTTGAGGGAAAGGACCTTGAATATGCCCTATTTGTAGACAATTTTGGCATTGGAAAGTTATGTTCACATAGTATAAACTCATGATATAGTGAAAGTTTTCTCATTCTAGAATTATCTTATCCAACAATGTTGGTACCCAAAGTTTTGGGTTCAGTTTTGCGTGCGCACAAACGAAGTTGGTTTTGGGTTCAGTGTTTCACACGCGCACAAATGAAGTTGTGCGCTCTCATTCCATAGTTTTGCACCCACCTAATAAAATGAGCGAGGAATTCCCTGGAGTGCACATCAGACCGGGTTTTGTAAGTAGTGTGCCAAGTGTAAAGACTACCAAGTGTGCGCCAATCCGAGTTTTGTCAGTTGAGCCGGAAACCAAGAAGATGCACACTAAAATCAAGAAAGGAATCACTAGGAAATCTCCTTGAATGATTATTGACAAGAACATATGAAGACGTGAGGCGGCCAGAAGATGAGTTGGCCATGAAATTATGATTTCCCCTGATATAGAGAGTCTACATGGAGTGTTGGTAGACACCAGAAGCCTACGAGGCAGTTTGATTAGACAAGCGAGTGGAGTAGAGTAGAAAGAGATAACGCTCCCGAGCAACAAAAGATACGATAGTGAGTTAGTCTATTGGTTGGCTATCTGGCTAGTCAAAGAGTTTTGAGTTAGCTTAGCTACTAGTATCAAGCTCACTCTGAGCTTGCTATAATCTTGTGATGTTTTGAATATATTCTCATTTCTTTGATATGTCTGAGTCCTAAGGAAAAGCACATGGCACATTATGTTGTATTTCCATTGTTTTATATAGTAATGACATGAAGTTCCATGGTTGTCATAGGAAAATGTTCAACACACTATATATCTTTGATGTGACGATGTGCTTCCAATAATAAAGATATAACAGTTATGATCTAATATGTGTTTGTTATGAATGAGTTTAATATGTGTGTGTATAGTTTTAATTCTTGGTCCTAAATAGGTTATCAGACTTGAGTTACATGGATGCCAATTGCAGTAATGTTTCGTATGTTTAATCCTTCATCAGTGTCGCAAGACCTTATGGTCTCTGAGATCCTCTCTGCATCTCGGGTTAGACCTTCCTCGTCCTTGTCCAAGGATTGATATCCTGGTGCTTTGGGGTTTTGTTGGATAGCTCTAGATGAACCTTGGGTCTAAAACTCCCTAGCGTTAAGAAGAACGGTACGTGCACAAGCATGGACCAAAAAAGGTGAAACCCAACAAATGGTTCTGTTGTTGGGACCTGGAGTCTTGTTGAGATCGATGGAGGAAAAGAAAAATGAGTTGACATCCTACTAAGGAGGAGATTCAAGACTGGATAGAAGCGAAGGAAGACAATTTTTTCCTGCTAGAGACGCAAGGATTGCGGGTGAACACAATGGAATGGAAAGGCATATATCTTTACTCGAACATACATGAGCTCTTCTTTGCAGAATTTCCATGTATGTTGCATGAATGGTTAAAGAGACAAGTTGAGTTCAACTCGGCTGCATTATCATTTGAGCCAATATTTTGGGGCCAAGCCAAGCTTGATAGCTTGAAGGTGCTAGATAACAAGTGGACTCGGGCTATTGATTTTTGGTTTTCTCGAGTGAAGGAAGGCTACATTGTTGAGTTTTCTATAGAATATAGTGATTCTTTCAGCGAGACTAAAAGAAAGTATGAAGAAGGTCCAAGGAAGTGGATTCTAGAATAAATTTCACTTTGGATCAAGATTTTGTTCGTGGAAAGAAGAATGATGTGCATGGATCCCCATAGAATGGCCGAGTAAACTCCCTAGCGTGAGGGGGGTTTATGCAAAGATGGGGGAAAGTTAGAGAAGAGAGAGAATGGGTCCGATAAGGAGGATCAAAAAATTGTCAAGATGAGGTGAGGTATGGGATGGATCCAGAAGAGAAAAGGAGAAAAAGAGTTGAGAGATACACAAGAAGAGATGAGATGAGATAGAAAGTTGAATAGAGGAGTGGAGAAGAGTTAGGCGGGGGTGCACAACGAGGTGTCAGGCCCAGGATGAAGAGGAAACTCACACAAGGAAGTGGTGTGGGAGAGGATATTGTCCTAGAGTGGAGCACAAGCGAGGATAGGCCTACAAAGGTATTTGGCGATGAAGATACTAGTAGTGACAGTAGTGGTAGAGAGGGCCTAGGTGACAAAGTTCATACCCTTTGGTTGTTTCAGTATGCCATAACCTTAAGACAGAAGAGAGCGCACATATATGGTGCGTGACTGTAAATTTGTGGTGCGCCAATAGAATCAGAGGAGGAAGTGTCACATGGTTACGCCCTGACAAGAAGAGAAGTTGATGTGCAGTATAGTGAGGCGCCAATCAGAAGAGAATTTTTCACTCAGCGTAGTGGCAATACGTTGAGCATGAGAGAAGATGGTAAGTGAAGAAGTCATGTGATGAATGGAGAGAGTGATTCTGCGCAAGGTGGTAGTGCAGAGATAGGACCGAGAGATGAAGCACACAGTGTTAGTGCGTGGATTGGCTTGAAGGAAGGAGCACACATTTGTGGTGCGCAGTCGGGTCAGGAAGAAAGGGCATAGATTGTTGGTGTGCCAAAATAAAAGGAAGATGGAGGCTCCCCTAGTGGTGGGGGAGATGATTTGATATTATTGGATGGTCTTGCATGGTTGCAAGTAGATATCTCTTTGGGTCACCTCACGAGAAGTTTCAAAATAAGATGGTCTTACCCCCCCTTTATACCACCCCCCTTGCGCATTTTTAATCAAGAAGAAAACACAACAAATAGTGAAGAGATTAGAGTCAAAGAAAAAGAAGAAGAAGACAAAAG
>WSFP011468640.1:0-18043 GCA_009831015.1 Picea engelmannii | reverse complement strand
ACACATGCTTCTCAAAACACCTCAAATCCTATGTACCTTGGTCAAAACCAACCTCACACAAGAGGGCCCACTAGTTACAATTATCCACATAACCCAGTGATTGGCCCCACTGGTGTCCCCATGCCACACCAGCATTACCCATATATTAACCGACAACTACCTTTTCTATCTACCCTGGACCTTCCAAACTTGTCTCGATTAACGAATGATCCTATTTATCATTCTCCGATTTGGCCAACTATTCCAGCTAAACTTCCTTCTGATATCCCAAAATTCGACGAAAATTCCGGAGAAGACCCAAACAACCACGTAATGACTTTCCATTTATGGTGCTCATCCAACTCCCTCATGGACGATTCTATTCATTTGCATCTTTTCCAATGAACACTTACGAGTTCTGCAGCGAAATGGTATATTGAATTACCACATGCATCTTTTCACGATTTCAACTCCCTCACCATGTCTTTCCTCACACACTTCCAACTGCCCATTCGATACGAGATGGGTACTAAACTATTAACCTCCCTTCATCAGACAAATTCCATACATATCTCCGATCATATTCATGAATGGAGACGATGACAAAGGCTAATCAAAGCGGTCATTCCCGACCAATTGTTAGCAGAATGGTTCACTAAATCATTGTTACCACAGATCGCTCGTGATGTTTCCATGGGTGGTGTGGTCACCGAGGAAGAAGCCATTGCCCGAGCTCAGTATTTAGACTTAGTCTATTCACAATCTGGTACTCTGTACGAGTTGATACCGAATGCTACCTGTGCCACTAACGATCCATCCAAACCATTGTCTGCTTCCCACGTGGATGGAGTTATTGGCTCCGTCAAAACCCAATCTGCTACCCAGTCGGCTGGAACAATTCAGCAACCCACTTCGACGGCTGCTCCTAGCTCGATTGCACCCTCTTCCACCCCCCCTCAAACTTAGGTGTCTGAGGTGAATGCGGTCCAATCAACCCCTTCACAACAACTTGGGGGGAAAAAGAAGGCGAGAAACAAACCAAAGAAAAACAATAACAACAAACAACCCAAAAATCAACCACAAACCCCTGCTGCCGGAAAACAACCACAACGAAAACCAAAATTCCCATGTCTCATCTGTGGTGACGATCACTACACCCGATACTATCCACATTGTGATGAAGTGGCCAAAATTTTCAAGGGAAATTCACAACCCACTGTTCTTACTCAACCTTTTCCACAACAACAATCTTTGGTTTCCCACACCCCCACGCCGGGGGGTAGTTCCAACCAACCCAATGATGAGGCCTCGACAAGTTCCCACATTTACATGTTTAACGAGGTTAATTTAACCACTCGTTCTGTGACATATGACACGCCAGTTAAACCTGATAAGATGAAGATTGCTAATGGTTCTCCGCCGGACCCGTTGCCATCCTCTATCAATCCTTTGTCTGTTAGCCCTCCATCCGGGCCACTCCAGATTGAGAAACCTTATTTTGACTCCATCTTATACCCTCCTAAGAGAACCATCCGGAAATCTACTTTCAATCCTAATTCATGGGCTGCCCAAAATTACAACATTGTAGAAGATTTGGCCCAAGCACCGTGTGCTATGTCTGCCTTGGAAGTTCTACAACACTGTCCCAGCCAACATAGAACGCTCTTAGCCTCTATCGGGGCTTTTGATCCTGAGTCATCAAACAACCTCACGTTTAATATGGATGATCATCAACCGTGACTCTCCCACCAGCTAGCCTTCCAAATCGATGTTGTTGTGCACAATCAACAAATCCACCGAACTATCCTGGATGAGGGAGCCTCTACTTGTGTCATGTCCTTAGCTTGTTGGAAAGGCTTAAAATTGCCTGCCCTTAAAAAATCTGCTACGATGTTACACGCTTTCGATGGATGAGGTTTTCATCCTCATGGATTATTACAATCCTTAGCCGTTCAGTTGGGCAGCAAAACTGTTACCGTTGACGTCGAGGTGGTCGATGCTCCCCTCGACTACAACCTCTTACTCAGAAGAAGTTGGTTCTACGCTATGACTGTCATCACCTCGTCAGTGTTTTGGTGTGTACAATTCCCCCATCAAGGCAAAATTGTCACCATCGATCAACTTGATTTCTGTACACCCGACACTCGCATCCCTGCCACCAACAACATTCCTTTTTTGGGAGACCATCCAGTTACGTATGAAAGTGTTGGTGTTGGATTATTGAAATATTCTAGCCTTATGGGTACTTTCCCTACACCACTTCCACCTACTGCACATCATATTTCCACCGTTAATATGATATCGACTATGCCTTATCAATCCTTG
The DNA here is from genome assembly GCA_009831015.1 of Picea engelmannii. Taxonomy (NCBI): domain Eukaryota; kingdom Viridiplantae; phylum Streptophyta; class Pinopsida; order Pinales; family Pinaceae; genus Picea; species Picea engelmannii. The sequence goes on along the minus strand of WSFP011468640.1, from coordinate 15,739 downwards.
GAATCATCTGACCCTTGGACTGTACCTAGTCCTTTGGAATTCGATGTGATCAGTGACACTATGCCACTTAGCCCAGCCGAGGCTGCATATGTAGCTATTCAATCTACCTCTCCCTCTCCCAACAAGTCACATTCATTGGCACCCGATGCCTACTCGATGCCCTCATGGTTGGATTCCCTATCATCTGCCGTCGATTACATTTCCCACATTTTTCCTTTTGACGAATCAATTATGGAAATGATCAGCATTGACGACCTGCCTTGGGATGAAAACCATCATCGATCCTCTTTTCTTCCGTCGTTGGAAGAAATTCACCAAGACATACGCTCTGTCTTCCCTCCCGATGTTGCCGATGCTCCACAATCTCCCATCCTTACACAAGATACTCTCTCTAAGGGGAACATGGGTAACATCTCTACTACGATCATTATTGACATCTCGATCAAAGAAGGTGTCGTGGAAAACTTTCACCTTGGTGCTAATTGCACACCCGACGAAATGGTGTCTTACACCGCTTTGTTCAAGGAATTCCGCGATGTCTTCGCATGGAGCTACGAGGAAATTCTAGGGATTGACCCTTCAATAATCATACATGAAATCAAAACTTACCCTGACGTGAAACCCATTCGACAAAAACTTCTCCCGGTTCATCCCAAGAAAATTGTAAATATAAAGGCAGAAGTTGAAAAACTTCTCAAATCTGGCTTTATCTACCTCGTCCCTTTAACCGAATGGGTCTCCAACCTTGTTCTGGTTGCCAAAAAACAAGGGACCATCCGTGTTTGTGTTGACTATCGAGATCTCAACAAAGTTTTTCCTAAGGACAACTACCCTACTCCCTTCATCGACCAAATCATCGATAATTGCGCAGGGAGTGTAATCTTCTCTTTCATGGATGGCTTTTCTGGGTATAACCAGATTGAAATCTTACCTGCTGATCAACATAAGACAACCTTTATCTACTCACTTTAAAATTTTTATTGATCACTCCGCGCTGAAGTACCTAGTCAACAAGACAATGTTGGGGGGGAGAATATGCATATGGCTTCTGTTGTTTCAATAATATGATTTTGAGATCATAGTTAAGCCAGGAAGAATGAACAAAGGTCCTAACCACTTGTCAAGGTTGCAACATGGTGAAGAACCCACCATTTTGGAGGATACACTACTAGATGCACAATTGCTATCCATTAGAAAAACTGATGACCACTTCACAGACATAGTCCAGTTCCTGTCAATTGGAATGGCACCTAGCGAGTACACAATTCCCTAGAAGAAACATCTAGTGGTGTGTGCTGCAGACTTTTCACTTATAGTCGGTCAGTTATACAAGATGGGATTGGATGAGATCTTACGAAGATGTGTTATGGAGGTAGAACACTCGTTGATCCTCACAGAAGCTCATGAAAGCATCCCAAGAGGAAATTATGCAGGGAAAGAAACTGCACAGAAGGTCCTAAGAGCTGGCCTTTGGTGGCCTACCTTATGCAAAGATGCTAAAGACTATTCCAGAGCCTGCGATGCATGCCAAAGGGTTGGGAAACCATCCATAAGAGATGAAATTCCATTAGCACCAGAACTGACCCTACAAGCATTGGATAAATGGGCCATTAACTTTGTTGGACCTATAAACCCACCAGGGAATCACACAGGAGCAAGGTACATAATCACAACAATAAAGTACTTGACCAGATGGGATGAATCTCAAGCAGTTAAGGACTCTAGTGCAACTACAACTGCGTGCTTCATATTTGATGACATCATAACCAAGTTTGGATGCCCAAAGATCCTCATGAGCAATCAAGGAACACATTTAATCAATAAGACAGTTGAAGCCATGACTGAATAATTTGCAGTCCACCATTAGAAGAGCACATCGTACCATCCACAAGCAAATGGGACAATTGAAGCATTCAACAAGATTTTGGAAACAACACTAAACAAGATATGCTGTGTGAATAGGGATGATTGGGATTTAAGAGTACCAGCAGTATTATGGGCCTATAGAACCACGTGCAAGAAGCTGACAATGCAGACCCCTTTTAAGTTGGTCTATGGTCTTAAAGATGTTGTTCCAATGGAGTATTTGGTACCAAGCCTGAGAAATGCTTCCTTTACAGGTATGGATGATACTAGAATTGTTCAAGAGATACTTGCACAGTTGGTTGAACTTGAGGAAGATAGATTCATTACAGGATGCCATCAGCAAGTACAAAAGGAAAGAGAGAAGGCCTATCATGACAGACACATCCAAAAGAGGGAATTTAGACAAGGAGATCTAGTGTTGGTTTATGACAAGAAGTTCATCAAGAATCCTGGGAAGTTCATAACACATTGGCTGGGGCCATACAAGATTGCCTATGATAAAGAAGGAGGAGCTGCACAACTGAAGATGTTGGATGGAGAATGGAAGGAAGGACTAGTGAATGGGATTCAGTTGAAGTTTTACTATGACAACCAACTGCCTCACAACTCTTAGTATAATCAAATAGATCAAGGGTCTAGGTACTAGGTGCAGTTGAAATTGGGTACCAGACACAGAAAAGACAGTCTGCACAAGGAGGAAGAGGAGGCAGAAAGCAAAAAGAAAAGGCTGCACTGCGTAGTCTGAAGTTAAAGTACAACATCATAGTCAGATCGAAGTGCCTTGGGATGAGTGATAGGTGAGTGTTGGGGGCCTATTGGCCCTTGGTTATGGAAGGAAATAAAGAACAAGGAAGAGAAGGGAAAAAGAGAACTTCATGGTAGACACAGTGAATAATACTGCGTCGAAGTGAGAAAAAGAGAAGAAAAGATGGAGCGAAGCCCGAGAAAGAAATCCATTGGATGAGGAGATAGAGGATGACAGATAAGAAAGGAAGAAGGATAGTGGATGACTCAAAAAGGGGAAAAATCCACCATTAGATGCTTTGGATCACCGCGCGAGAAGGAAGGAAAGATAGGCTGGCGAAGCCAGAAAACACGGGACAAGTTGACCTAGGGTTTTAGACACCTAGGGTTTTGGTATCTAGGGTTTTGGACAGTTAGGTTCCGACTTAAGGATGTCTGTGAATGATTGTAATATATAAATAGAGGTCATGAGGGCCTAGTTTGTGTTGGTACTTTTGGTTTGATGTGTTTTTATTGTTACTGTTGATATTGAGTTGGTTGAGAGAAGAGTATTGTGAGAGAGAGAAGTGATGGGTACAAGAGCCCTCTAGATTTTAATATTTTCAGTTGGGTGCGAAGATCAACCCTGAAGCTGGGTGCACAGGGAGGGGAGAGAAAGATAGGAGAAGAGAAGATCTACTAGCTCAAAGTGCAGAGAAGAACTGTATGCTTTACATTAGTATAATATAGCACGCTTCTCTGGGCGTAGCCCTAGAGAGAGGGTAAACCACGTATATTTTGTGTTGTGTATGATTGGTATTTTGTATTTGTCCTTCATATACTGTTATTTCATTTCTAAGGTAGATTTGATAGATGCATGGAGTAGATCAAGCTGATAAGTGATATATGAATGTTGTGTTGTTCTTGTGTTAGATCCACTTGATATTCCCCTTGGTTGTATACATCTCTATCCTGCAACCCCCTCATAGTTGCTTCAGGTGAGACTGCATCTGCTTCATAGGTGTTGCTGAAAGGGCCAATAGCTAGGGCTTGTTGGTGCACTCTTGGAGCTGAACCCTGGGTCGGCCCCTGTGCCAACAGGTGCCATGAGTGCCTCTAGTAGTGTTTTATTTATATAGGCTTGTGATACCATTTTGTATATGGTGTTGTGACACCGATTGTTTACTTATAGGGGTGAGGTGGTTCACCTACCTATGGATATTGTACATGTTGTACTATTTTTTGTAAACATTGATGGAAAATTTGATCGATATATATATATATATATATATATATATATATATATATATATATATATATATATATATATATATATATATGGATATACATTTTGGGATCCTTGTGATGTTCACATGTGTTGATGTTTGTGTGTATGATGTCTAATTTATATGCTCTGACAGACTTTTGATAGGTTATGTATGTGTAATGGTAACTTGATGTGATAAATGCCAATCTAACACTACGTTAGCCATATTATCTGCTATGTGATTGCATTGTCTTGGGATATGTGTAAATGTGATTGAGTCAAAATGTTGAGATAAAAGTATAACTTGTAGGTATTTGTGGAAGAGGCAAGGATCAAGGACATGGTACACATTGTTGAGTTGGAGGAAAACGAGTTGAGAATTGAGTAAGATGCTAAGGTGATGAATACAATGGTGACTTGCCTCAACAAGGAGGCCAATGATGGCTGTGTATTATTTTTGGTTGTTGGTTGTTGAGCCCAGGCATATGCTGCTGGAGTGGAGCAGGTCATGTGAGGGGGTATAGAGGGCCCAAGAGGCCGAAGTGAGATTCTATGTCCAATGACTAGCTCTGTCGGCGTAACTAATGTGGTAGGCCGATGGAGGAGGCATCTTCCAATAACACAAATGATAGATTAGATGGAAGGCATGGAGGAAAAAGAAGATTAAAAACTCTACAAAAAGAGTACAAAAAAGAAAAAGGCTAGTGTAGAATGGCTATGCTCAGGCGTAAAATTTCTTTAAGTACAACCCGTTGATGGGTTATTTGAGAGGGTGGCCTTCGGGAGAGGCCAGGATCTATGCGCCTTTAGCGAGGAAATGTTGGATGATGTAAGGTGCATGCCATAATGGCTTGAATTTTCCATGGTTGAGGGTATCATGATCGATATCATAAGAAAGGATGAGGTCACTGTCATTGAATGATCAAAGGTTGACTTGTCGATCAAAGATGGCCTTCGACCATTTTTTTGCCGTTTCATTGTTTTATAATGAAGACCTATGGTCTTCATCTAGTGACTCTAAGTTCAGTAAATGCTTCTCCATTGGAGCATTGTCAGGTAATAGCTCAATAGTAGTGCGTAAGGTGGGGATTTCACACTCGATGGGGAGAGTGGCCTTGACCCCATGGACAAGATGAAATGTTGTGAAACCACTGGTGGTTTTAACTGCCCTGCGATAAGTCCATATTGTGGAAAACAACATATGGTGCCAATTTGTCTTATGTTTGTTAACAGTGCGCTGCAACATGGTTTCGAGGAACTTGTTGACCACCTCTACCTATCCGTTGGAATTAGGGTAGTATGGAGAGGCAAATTCGTGAGAGAAGCCTAACCTGGAGGAGAGTTCAATGAAAATCTCATTCTCAAAGTGTTTACCGTGATTGGAGACTAACTGTAGTGGGACTCGAAAGTGGTAGATGACGTGGTTAAAGAAAAAAAATGCTGCAGTGTCAGTGGTGTTGTTGAAGGTAGGCATGGCTTCGACCCACTTGGTGAAGTAATCAACTGCAACGACGATGCATTTGTGTCCATTTATAGATGGAGGGTTGCAAGTCATGAAGTCTATGCCCCATTTGCAAAAGGGGTCGATGGTAATGATTGGGTGGAGAAGAGCGGGTGGTTCTTTGGATTTGTTTGCATATATCTGACATTTGTCACAGTGCTTCACAATGCAGATGCAATTGTGAAACAATGTGGGCCAAACATATCCTGCTCGAATGATTTTCTGGGCAGTGGACATCCCTGAGAGGTGGCCACCGCAGGCGTCGTTGTGGTAGTTATTCAAGACTCTATCGGCTTCAACGATATTCAAACATTGATGAAGTATGTTGTCGACCCCTCATTGATATAAGATATCACTGATAAAGAGGTAGCGTGGGGCCTGGTGTCGAATACGTCGACGATTGTCTCGAGAAATGTGATTTCCAAACCATTGTGTTCGGAGGTAGATGAGGAGATCGTCGTACCCGGGGTCATCCGAGGGGATGTAAAATAGATGTTCATCAGGAAAGTCTATATTGACGAGAGAACTTGTAGTATTGGAAGGAAATGTTGTAATGAGTTCGGAAAGGACGAGGGCTTTCTTGCTCTTGGGTGTTGAAAATTCAAGTTCGTACTACTGAAGGATGATGATCCATCGGGAAAATTTTCCATTAATTTGTTGGTGACTGAGAAAGTATTGCATGGGGTTGGAATCTTCTACGACCTTGGTGGTTTGAAGGAGGATGTAATGGCACAATTTCTGGACTGCGAGGACAACTGCAAGGGAGAGTTTCTCTTCATGATTGTATTTCAAGGGTGGCCCTGAAAGGCTTTTACTGATGTAGTAAATTACATTCTCATGGTCATCATCCCCTAATTGGATGAGAACTCCTACTACTGAGATGGCTGAGGTAGATAAGTAGAGGATATAATTGCGGTCATAGTCGGGTGGGCTAATCAATGGGGATTTGGAGAGTGTTGCTTTAAGATCATCAAAAGTGGTTTGGGCATGTTCATCCCATTGGAATGGGATACCGTGTTGTAAGAGGCGAAGGAAACCATGTGCACGAGTGGCCTAATTGGGGACAAAGTGGCGTAAAAAGCTAGCTTTGCCTTGTAAGATTTACAGCTGGCATAAACTCCGAGGGGGGAGAATTTTTGTGATGGCTTGGAACTTGAGGGTGTCCACTGTGATGCCATGTTGGGATATGATGAACCCAAGGAGGCATCCATAGGTGATGCAAAATACGCACTTGAGAGGGTTCAAGTAGATATTGTACTGACGAAACCTGTGAAAGACAATGCGTAATTCATCAAGATGTTGAGTGCATTTCTTGGATCAAGCGGTGAGATCGTCCAAGTAGGCAAGGATGATTTGAGTCAGATCATGAAAATATATGTCTTGGCAGGTTGAAAAGTGGAACCAACGTTCTTGAGGCCAAAAGTCATGAAACGATATGCAAAAGTGCCCCAAGGGGTAGTGAAGGACAAAGCCTCGTGGTTGACACAATCATTGATAATTTGGTCTATAAAGGGCGTTGGAAAATTGTCTTTGGGATAGGTGTGATTGAGATCGCGAAAGTTCGTACAGACGCATATAGTCCCTTGATTTTTTTTAACAGGGATGGGGTTGGAGACCCATGATGTATATGTGATGGGCTATATGAACCCTGCAACACGTAATTTGTCAATATCAACTTTAATGGTTGTTGCGTTGGATGGGTGTAATGGACGTTGGTTTTGTCATATAGGGGTAATATTAGGCCATGTGTCTATACAATTTTCGACAATAGAGGGATCGAGGTCGGGAATCTCTGTGTATGACCATGCAAAAATGTCCCAGTATTCCTGGAAGAGAGCTTTGTAAGCTATGATCTCTTCGGGAGAACATGCGACGCTGATGGTGATTTCCTCTATTATTCCAGGTTTGATGGAAATATTAATTTTGATGGTGGGGGAAATGTTGGCCATGTTGCCTTCTTCAAAAGTGTCGGGGGTAGGGATACGGTTATTGAACCAATCTATATGCCCCGAGGGGAGAAAATATTTGGTTTCGATGGCGTATATGGGGATTTGTTTGGGAAGTGTAAAGGATTCCTGTGAAAGAAAGAGCGATCTGTGATGGAGAGGATCCCATGGGAAATCAGGTGTAGTTAATTCCTCGAGGATGTCTTTGTCATAGTGGAACTATTGAGAATATAGGGGATCCAGGGGAGTAACATTGGTGATTGTCACCATGTGGTTATCTTATGGTGAATAGGTAGGGGGAATGACATAAGGGGGTTGTGAGGGTTCTCTCGACATAATATATATATTGAGATACTATGGGTTGAAAATGGTAGTCGTGCATAAAATTCCCGTGGGGAAATGAATTGGAGAATTGGTGGGATTTGGGGGAAAATCCTCCTTGAGACTATCTACAAACCATGGAGGAATGGGAAGTGTCTCAGGCTCGGGAGAAAATATATAAACCCTATCAGGTGATGGAGTAGGGGTAATCACTGGTTCTGCTAGCAGTGGGGGGGGTGTAGGATTTTGAATAAGGGCCATTTGGCAATGCCTATGTTCAATGATCATAGGACATTGATATGTAAAATGATCAAGTGATTCACATAAAGAGAAAGGACATCTCATACACTCATTGATTAAGGTTGCGACATAGTGGATGTTAGTGACATGAGGTTGAGATGATGAGAATGGAAGGGTTTCTTTCTGAAAGCTCTGGCAGACTGTCGTTAGTGTCTGCCAAAATTGAGGTAGTGCCGAACAATGGTGGGTGTAATGGCCATACTCTGAATAGATGGCACATGCAAATTTGGTTTGCATCCCTTTGCTACCTGTATTAGGGGATGCAGTGGTAGTACTGGAGGAAGTGATGAGTGGTGTCATTGCCCAAGGGAGTTGAATTAAATTGCATAGCTTGGAAAGAGATGGGCATTTATTGGTGGGGTTTCCATCTTTCTCGCATAGTGTGCAAGGAGGATGAACTCGTGGGGGAAGTGGAGCAGTGGGATATTTCTTCTTCCTCCTACCCCCAACTGTAGCAGTGGTTCTATTGAGTGGGGGTTAGGGTGGTGTGGTTGGAGTAAGTATTGGAATCTACATCGAGATTCCTTCTGTTTGGGGAGGGAGGGATGGTTGAGGGACCATCGCGGGTGTATGTAGATACCATACTGGAATTTCCAGCACCATATTGGGAAGGGTAAGCGTTGCGGCTACCTGGAAATCTTATATGCTTGGTGGGGGGTAAAAGAAGGGGATTTGAGTTATGGCTTGGGGGACTGTCTCCCAAACTAGGATGTGGCCTCGGGGGAGGGTGAAATCGGGAATAGGGGGAGCTAAAGAGTTCTCAAGGGATGCTTGAGGAAGGAGCTCTATGACAAGTGGGACATTAGATAGTAAGGAAGCTTATGTGGGAGGAAGGGTATCTCCAGTTTCTATTCCATTGGATGAGATGAAACATACTTGTGTTGAGGGATGTATGAGCGATGGTGCTCCATGGTATGTCCCTAGTAAGGATGGGTATTTGAAAATGTTGAGACCCTTCTCGATGAGTGAGTAGGCATCAGGATTAGTGTGGACAAAGTGTAGGATATTATCGATGTTGGAGGAAGACTTGGGCTCGTAATGTGACACTTGGTCTATAGTGACGATCTTCGCATTGTGGGGGAACATCATTGTGCAAAACATAGAAGAGGACACAACCTTCATTGCGTACATGTACCTACATCCGAACAAGATGTTGTAATCGAGCAGAGCGTCGATAAATTCAATGTCAATGAGGATAGTCTTGCCCCCTAGTTCAACATGGACGTTTTGAAAGATCCCTTCAGGAGAGGATGGTCATCCATCATAAGCTCTCAAAGTAAAGGTGGATTGTATGAGATCAGGGGAGACAAGTTTCTGCCATACATTTTTGGACATGATGCATGTGGATGCACCTTCATCAATGATGCAGTGATGAACTGTGATGTTTTGGATTTTAACCAGTATTTGGAAAGTGACCAAAGTGGGGAGACGGGGTTCCCCACTAGCAAGATCAAATGTGATGAGTCGATTATCAACAGGGTTGACTTCCCCTAGGGTAGAGAGCAATGAGTTCCATTGAGTAGGAAAGGTTTGAAGGACTTATAAAACTGACATGGCCGTAGGATATTATGCCAAGTCATCGACCAGACTATAATTGTGGGCCACCCTCACCTAGGGTTGTTGACATTTCGTCATAATGGGATGCAAGGAATACAAAGGGGTGTTTCAGTATTAGGGCGAGGAATCATCAAAGGTGGTCTGGTTGTGACTGGGGCTGCTTCTGAGGTAGTGGTAATGGATTCAGGGGGTGTACTTTATTGACGATTGTGTATTTGTAGAAGAACTTCTTCCTCGATAGTGAGGAAGATAGTGCGGTCTACAGGAGTGTCAGGGTTTGGATACTATCCTATTTGTGGTGGGGCAGGATACCTCTCTTGTTGGGTGTTCATCACCCCTTGGTGTGGAATGGGGTTTTGAAACATGACTGGGGGTGGTTGTTGCACATGTTGTTGAGGGGCCCGCTGTGGGGCAGGTGGTGCTAGGGGACATGGTCCATTTCCAGATTCTTTCATCCATTTAAAGTAGATGATTTGAGGGAAATGGTGACTATAATGGCCATACTCACTGCAAAGGGCACAAGGGAAGTTTGTCCAAAGTTTGTTGTTATTCTTCCCTTGGCATTTATTGTTATTTCCCCCTTGGGGGTTCTGGTTCCCCTGATTCTAGTTTCCCCGACAGGTTGGTTCTATTGGGGGTGGTTATAGTTTCCTCCTAGTCCTAGATTATTATTGTTTTGGTTTTTTCCTTTATTTTTGGCATTATTCGACCGATGGGTCGGATTTTCCGTATTCAGTTGTTCAAAATTTTGATATTGTTGAATGGGAGAGGGATGAACAAAGTTAACCCCAATGTGTGGGTGTCCTTGTGGTGAAGCCATGGGCTATGGAGGGCCAGGAAATGGAAAGTACATATTATTTGGTGGCAATGGTCCATAGGGTACATAGGAAGATGTAGTTCTTTCACTAGTGTTTAGGGTGTAAGCTGAGGTAGAGGGGGGACCACAACTTGGTTGGACAACTGGGCATATTGTGGGTGCCATCAATGGTCCACTTATGGTTGGAGGAAGGGAAACACAATATGGTAGTTGATAAGGGGGAGGAGGATAATAAGGAGGTCCTCCATATACCAACGGATATTGAGGTGTTCCATACATAGGTGGTTGTTGGAGGTGTGGATTGTGGTGTGTTGTGGTACCAATAAATCCATCTACTAAGTGAGACATCCCAGGTTTTTCCTGGCCGAATGGCATGGGTCTCGGGGCATCAGGTAGTACCGTATATAAGTATCCTGACTGTGAATAAATGAGTTTGAACTATTGAGACTTGTTGATGTCTTCTTCTTTAGACTGGGGGAAGGTGACGGCCATATCCTTGGCAAGGAGGGAAACAAGTGATTTGAGAAACCAATTGAGGCATTGTTGCTTGGCGGCTTCACCTTTGCATAGACTACGTCTCCGACGCCATTCGTGAATGTGGTTAGCGATGTGTGTAGCAGAGGTTTGTTTAAACTCTAAGAATATTTTGAGACCATTGTCATGACAGATTAGTAGTTGAAATAAGGTCAAAAATGCTTTGGCCAAAGATTCAAAGGTCACATGGGACCCAGATTTTTATTCGACATACAACTTGGCTGATGGGCCAGTGAGTGTGCGTTGAAATAACCTCAATCAAACAGAGTCTTCCATGATATTGTTTGAAGAGCACCATAAGTGGAAGGTCATGATATGATTGGTCAGGTCATGTCTTGCTTTTCCTTCAAATTTGGGGATTTTTGAAGGGCGTTTGGTAAGCATTGCAGGCAATTTGGGGTCATGCAATATAAGATCATTGGTGAGTTTAGTTAGATCCGTTATGTTGAGGGAAGCCAAGTATGGTTTCTGGGGTGGTGGTGGAGGATTGGATCCAACCATGGTGTGAGTGTTTTGTGTACCTGACCCTTGAGGGGGGTTAGGTGGGGTTGTACTTCCTCCTGGGGAAGAAGTGTGCCCCTCGATTCCTTGTAAAGGAAAGCGAGTGAATGGTTGACCTTGGGAAGTGGACCCAAGTAAAGTGGAACCAAGCAAAGCAGATCCCAAGACAGTAGCACTCATAGGGGTGTGAGAAGGTGGAGCCGATGAGTTGGCAAGACTAGGAACTCCCCCTAGAATGGGAGGGAGATTTAGCAAGCGTTTGGAATGAAAGGGATTATGTGGGTCCCCTATGATGTCCAACTAGAAAAGTGGATGTGTGCAAATGGTGATGAGAGAAATAAATGAACCAAAGGCTTTGTTATGATTTTTAGACCTTCACAATATATCTCAGAATCGCATGTAATCACAACTGTATCATACATAAATCAATTGGTAAAGAAGCATACAGGTGGGTAGGTAGATTTTTTCCACATGGGAGAATAAAGAAAACAAATGCTAGTGTCCTAAAAGACATAATGTCCTTCCTCTCAAAATAGCACTGGACCTTCCAATAGAACTCAACAGTGGAGTCTGAAGCCACCGGAAGAGGAACTAGTGAAGGATGAAATAATCAGTTATAATGAGGGGTAGAGGGGGCATATCCCGAAAGAGCTGGCGATATTTCCCAATATCCACACAAAATCCGATCAAGGTGCAATTGCATCCCACAATTTCCACCTACATAGATGTCTTAAACTTTGGTCACTAGGTACCTCAGTCAAAGTGTGACATTAAGATTTTTGGCCTAATAAATGGGTCGCGGGCTAGATCCCGTCCAAGAGGTGGGTGCCTCAAGGGGGGATGCACAGAACAACCGGACCTTGGTCTTCAACCCTTCATAGGTATGTCCCTGCCTTATGGTGTTAGGAACACTTGACTTGGAGGATTTTAAAGTTCCCTATTTGACAACTTCTATTGTTTGAATATCTGAGAACTAGATAACGGGGAGTTATTTGGATTCCTATCCTCGAAATCCTACCTAGACTAAAAATTTCTTTTGGTACCTCCTGTGGAGGAAAATTTAATGAGTTTTTAGAAAAAATTTAGATGTGGTTGTTTGAGAGATTGGGGGTGTGAACCAATCTCGTTGAATTTAAGTGGGAGTGGATAGTTTCATCAAGAAAAGGGTGGGGAATTTCAGGATCCCTTTGGAGGAAACTTACTTCAACCTCCATGATTCTAGATGAAACTATGTGAGTGAGTAGTGACTTTGTGTGTGAACAAGTGAAAGTGTGCCAATTGTTTTTAATAATTTAGGTGTCACTTTGTTGCATGTGGACTTCGTGTGGCCCTTACAAGTCTTGATTACCTAATTTACTAAATGCCATTGGTACAACCTTGCGGAATTTTAAAGTCCCTAGAGAACTAGCATGTGGACATATGGGTCCTTACCAATCCTTTAACTCCCTAGTGTAATTTAATCTAAGAAATCTTCAACAATTATCCTATATTGTGGACATGTGGGCATGTATGGGCCCGTTACAAAACCTTTAAACTTACCTAGTCATGTAATCTAAGAAAGTATATTTAAAAATATCCTATCTTTGTAGCATGTGGGCATGTATGGTCCCTTACAAATTTAAGATGTGTTTGAAAAAGAAACTAAGAGGAGTCCCGAGGGGGGTTGTTGTCCTCTCCTAAATATTTTGTCTTTAGTGGAGATGAAATTTTCCCTCAATCGTTTTTCTGATTCTCAATATCGCTCTATGGTGCGAGAGAAGATCATACTCAAAGATTGATGTTCAATTTCTGGTCCTAATGAAAGTGGTTATATTTGTGATATAGAATGATTCCAATTTATCTTTAATCAAAGCAGGCCATCCATGTGGAAAAATGAAAGCAAAAAGAGGATAACTATGGATTTTAACCCCCCTAAGTGCCTATGTTTTGACTAACCTTTCATGTGGAGAGGGAATCTAAGTGTGGTGCATATTACAATCTGCATAGAATCAAACTTAAGAAGGTTATGGGCCTTCAACAGATCACAAAAACCCTTACAATGTATGATTTTTTGGATAGATGCGCGGGTCCAAAGTAGACAGAGGTGCATTTGGTGCCAATGCATAAATCAAAAATGACTTTTTGATGGAGGTGTGCAGAATGTGCTAAGAAACATAGTGAGTTTGGCACACGTGCTCGGAAGACATGCCTGTGGGTTAAAAAATCCCGTGCACTTTTTGTTACACGGTCGGGAAGAAAATTTCGGATGAAATTCTCTCATCTCAACTCTGAATTTATCTTTTTGCAAGTAGGCATGGGCCGGTTATGGTTTCTGCAAGTTAAATAAACCAAAAAGAAGTGCTCAAACAACCCAAATGGGGAGGAAATTGATACCTATCCCCAACGAAGTCACCAATTTGTTGCATCCCTTTCAACACCTAAATGAGCAAAATAAGGACGCTTACAAGTCCAGTTGGGTTAGTTGGACAAGAGAACAATGAATGCGAGAGTTAGAAACATCAAGCATAATAAATAAACAAAGAACTAAGCTGATAACAATAAAAGAAACTAAACTAGAGTGCATAAGGGAAAGAGAAAAAAAATTAAACAACATGCATGCCATCAATGGATAAGTTGTATTAGTGGGAAAACACCAAAGAGAAAGGGAGACTTATGGGTCCCCTCTTCCTCCAAGGGAGGGCTCTTGAACCCCCAATGATTGAGATCTTCTTACAAGTAGAAAACTAGAAGGGAATGGTGAAGAAATCCAAATCTCATTCACTCAAGAGGTGATGTGAATGGCTAAATGAAATGGTGCTTATATACTCTAGCGAGGAAAGAGGTTCCTCTAAGAGAATATAGGAAACATAACAATGCAAATTAATTCTTGGAAATATAGTGCACCCATGGCCTCTTTTTATAGAAAATCTTTGAGGCATTATTCAACCAGTCTTTAGTGTGAACAAGGGGCTCTTTAGGGAACCCTTAGGTATTTGACCAACCCCCCACTCGGATTCAACTCAGATTTGGGTGTCAAATCGACTTGGGAGATGAACCAGAAGTGGGTGGAAGGCTGACCAAAATCATAAATGCGTCATTCTGAGATTTGCACAACTTTTTGCATCCACAGTCGTGCATCGGACGCATGTGCACTTTTTCGATGTTTTTCGACTGTCGCATGTGCACGCCCTTCCTTTGTATCCTTAACGCATGCTGATTTTATAACCAATTGTTTAGTTTTGTGCCCTTTGTAAATGTATTTGTGAAGATGTGGGTGAACTAATAGGTGTTTGGAGATGCTGGATTCCTGTCATCTGTAGACAAAAGTTTAGTGATAACACTTTAGTTTGCTGATTCCTTAAGTAGTTTTTAAGTACCCTTTAATGGTTAAGATGATTCATTGTTGTATGTTCAAGAAAACTTTGGAAAAATCAAACATGAAACATGAAAAATAAGCACAGGTATTAGTTTCATACTGAAGGCAAAATAGGCAGTGCAAAGGATCAAGTGGTACCCAAAAAGTAAAAAATGGACATAGAATTTTAGGGTGTGTTGAGTGCTCAACAAATGGTGATTCACTGGGCGAAAGAAGAATCTCTCTTCCTCCTCCAAGGCTTCGTTGATACGAAAATTGATGGAGAATCTAAACTGATCTTAAATCAAAACCTTTTAAACTTTGCATCAGACGTCCTTCGGTTGATGCTTCCGGGTCTACCTGTGGGGTTTTAAAATCTTTCCTCCTTTGTTTCCTTTGACCCTGACTCATGCCCCCTTTTTTACAAAGTTTAGCAAAGTATTCACTGGCATGAGGCCTTTAATTACCTTTACCCACCTGCTTCGATGTCGCACTGCTGCCAGTGAGCATCCATAGCTTCGACGGAGTCACCCCAACATTAGATACCTTGCTCCACTTCCAGTGAGTGTCCATAGCCCCGGTGGAGATATCTACATGCCCTCTCCTACTGCTCACTTTTTGATAATATCAATTTCATTTCAGCATGATGCACTGAGTGAGTAGGAGAGAAGGATGTATGTTTATTTGCTAGGTGAGAGAGTTAAGGTGGATGCTTCGCTAACTCCATATTCTAGGTTTATGTAGTATTTTCCATCATTCCTTCTTTCCCTTGAGGTCTATCCGAACCATAGAGTAGAGTTTTGTTGGCAGCCAATTAACATTTTTCCATTGTCTTATGAGCTGCCTACACCAATGTTTCACAAACATTGATTTTTCCTCGCAATTTTCAAATGAATGACGCTTTTATTCTTTGCGCCTTTTCGCACGCCTATATTTGTTTTGTTTTCACGACTGTAAGCATGAAAACTTAGTCCTTCAAAGTCACATTAGAATCATTGTTTGAACCGTTGTCATCCTTCTGATTGATATGCCCTTTGCGCTTACATCTCACTTATCATTTTACAACTGGCAA
>WSFP011468639.1:0-18043 GCA_009831015.1 Picea engelmannii | reverse complement strand
TTAGACATTGCTTAATCTCCAAGTGGCAACTCCATTTGGTAATTCTTTGAGGTATCCTACCATGAGAAACCCACAAGGGTTGGTTGATTCCCTTCCTGAACCTGAAAGAGTGTATAGGAGGAGAATAAACATACTAGCTCCTCGTAGGCTCCTTGAAAGTCTTGGAGAAGAAGCAATCTATTATATACACCTCTTGTTTGTACCTAATAATCCTACATCAACTATTGGTGACCTATTGAGGCCATGTAATTTTACCAATATTCAAGGTTATCATCATCCTATTCTTGACAAAGCTATTGATAAATTGTTTGATTTTCAGGGAAACAATGTTGTTAGTGCCAGGACTCACATGATGAACTTCAACTCCTGTGTCAGCGAGTGGTGTAATGGTCACAATTATGAAGGTGTCAAGATGATGTTTTTTGTGTTTTATCTGGAAGGGGATGCAACATAATGGTTCTCGGAACATGATCCTAACAAATTTATCACTTTAGCAGAAATCACAAAATCTTTGAATGAAATATGGGGCGATAATAAGGAAGACCGTCACTTATTGGCTATCCTTAACTCTAGTCAGAAGAATGAAAATGAAACAATAGAAAAATTCAATAAGAGATTTAAAGACTTGGTTAAAAGTCTCCCTCAAACTATTAAGCCTCCTGATGCCTCAATCTTAATTCATTATATGGAAGCCTTTGAGGGAGAAATCAGATATCAGTTAAGGGACAAAGAGCCAACAACTCTGAAGGATGCACAAAAGTATGCCATCAAAATAAATAAGAATATGTAAGATGCTAGGAAGTCAAATATTCTTGGTTTCTCAAGGGGAACTTATTCCAAAACTAATGAGGAGAAGAAGAAGAAAGTTTAAAATCAAGAATCTTCTAATGATGGTATCAAGGAACTCACCCTATTAATTAAGAAAATGGATATTAACCATGTTAATGAGATGACAACCATGAAAAATAGGTTGATAGCCATGGAGAGGGCTCAAGATAATAGACCCCATCATAAGCCAAATAATAAGTGGCCAAAGAGACCTCCACTTCAAGAGCAAAGCCACTAAATCCTTTTGAGTCTACTAACTTGGTTGATCACCAAGGTATCCCATATTGTAGACCTTTTGGGCAATTTCATGAAGAATCAACTTGCCAAATTTTTCTTCAAATTTGTAATGAAGGGGAACCCTCCGGATCAGAAAATGAGCAAATTAGTATGTGGTCAAGAATATAATGTGGGCATGGATGAATGGATGGAATTAATGGAGCATAGTAGGGAGGTAAATTGCATGAATGAAGTTGTGGACAAAGTAATAGAAAATTTTGGTCCTAAGCCTACTCCCAAGAAAGTATCAGAAATGGCTAGATGTAGAGGTTTCACTTATCAAAGAGATGGGACAAAAAATCAAGATAGGCCACAAGAAAGTGTTCTTAAGACACCTCCTCCCCCTCCTAAATCAATTGTTCCTACAAATTCAGAATTAAATAGTGACTTAGGAGGGTGCTTGAATAATGAAAAAGTGTTGGTCCCTGTGGAAAAAATTATGAAGATTCCATCTCAAAACGGGAAATTGTTCAAAGATATAGAACATTCTCCTCAAGGTAATGGTGACAAGCCATAGGTTGTAGCTTACCATGATGCCCCTGTGATTTTCCAAAATTGGGATAGGGGAAATGAAAATAATCAACCGTTTTTTCTTTCTTTACTTATGATTGATTGTCTCCTTCACAATTGCATGCTTGATTATGGAGCAATTTCAAATGTTATGACTAAGAAAGTAATGGAACAGTTAAATTTAAGGATTTTGAGGCTTTATCATAACATTTGGCCATGGATAGTAAAACAATTGAAGTGCATGCTTTGACAAAGGGCTTACAATTGCATTTGGCTTCCTTCCCTGATATTCAAATAGAAATGGACATAGTGGTGATTGATGTGCCCGATTTTTGGGGTATGTTGCTCTCAAGGAAAACAACTGCAGATTTGGGGGGTAGTATACAAATGGATTTAACATATGCCACCATTCCCACTCCAGATGGGTTCATTTTTAGATTAAACGGAGAATTGGAAAGAAAATATCATGTTGAAGATCCTAAGAAACCCATAAATGAGTTTGTATATCGTGAACTCGAGATGAGATGTTATGAAATACCATCTAATTTTATAGCATTTGTCAAAGAGGAACGTAAGGTTGAACTCCCAAGTGTTTGTAATGTTTGGGATGCCATGGATTCTTTTGATGGTTTTTTTCTTTAAGAAGCTCCAAGTGAAAGGGATATTGATGTGACTCCTTCAAAATCTAGAACAGAGTTGGATTTATCATTTGGGACTGCATCATCAACATCATTTCGCCAGCATTCATAGGAATTGGTCAAATGTCAGGAAGCGTTGGATAGGATTTTTGGGCCATCTATTCCATATGTCTTAGAAATTGGAGACATTTATTTGGACGAAGATGATGTCTTTAACAAACACGACAAGCATAAAAAGAATAAAAAGAAAAAGTGGAGAAAACATGGTAGAGGATTGTAAGGATAATAAAGAAGTGATTGATGATAATAATAGTCAACATATCATCCCTATGGAATATTATGCCAAGCCTTTCAAATAAGGGTTAAATTCGACAGACTTTAAATATTTTTGCTTGGCACCAATGCAACTTCATCAGAAAGGGTTCAATGAAGATTATATCAAGTGGTTGAGAACTAAAAAAGAGGGTTCACATCAAAACATCAAAAAACAGGGTAAAGTGTATAAGTCTTCTGACAACTAATCTCAGTTAGTTGGATGACATAAAGTTAGATATGCCAGTGAAAAGGCTCCACCTTGAAATGATCTTCAACGCAGTCATTTGGTATCCAAATGGGCACCCTTTGTAACGTATCTCTAACCTTTCTCCTTTTGATTCTTTCAATTTTGTCATTATTTCATTTATGTATATAGTTCATTGTATAGTCATTTAATTTATTTGATTATTGTCAATATCATTTCATTTATTTGATTATTATTTATTCTTTTCACATCATGTACTTATGTTGGTCACTAGTGAGAACTTTGTTTTGCAAATTCTAAGGTTCTCGCATGCTCTCCTTCTCGAAGATAGAGCACATGCCACCATATGGAGCCAGATGTTGACCACCTAATTTCAACTAGGTGTCAACTTCATGTACCATGAAGATATATGACCTCGCGCCATGACAAAGTTGAAGACTTATGGCTCAGCAGGGAAATTTTGCCCCCCGACACTTCTTTCTATGTACATGGAATGCTCGCTCCCTTGCATAGGATAATTTTATAATATGTTAGCATGGGTCAAATAATTTAGTTTCCTAGGAATTTATCATTAGGGAATTTCTTTCATCAAATTTTTTTTTTCCTCAGGTAATTAATCTTGTTTTTCAATGATTTTAACTACTCTTGAATTTTTCACTCAATAATCCTCCAAAGTGGTGAAAGGCGTTATAATAATCGAGCCCAGTGGGTTAATAAAGTATAGAAGTGTTTTAAATGAGCATGCTATACATCTCCTAGAGTCTTGTGGAATTCCGTTAAATTTTGATATGATTTTTCAATAATTTTAATTTTCCATAAATTGGAAATTTTAATTATTTTTGGTGAAAAATGTAAAAATTTGGTCCTTGTGGAGTTTGTATATGGGTGTGAGTACTCAAAACAAATGTATTATGACCCCCTACACCCTTGGACCAAGTTTCATCTCAATTGGACAAGTTTTGCTAGGTCATTATCCATGAGGAGTGCAAGTCACTCAAAAGTCAGCAAATAATTCACTAAGGTAAAAAAACAAAAATTGTAAAAGTGTTTAAAGTCAAGAAAATAAGTGGGGAAATGTTTTCTAATGTATTTCCCAAGTTGGAAAAGTAAAAATCCACTTAGAAGAACCCCCCATGACAAGTCAAAAAGGGTTTTCCCCCCTTACATCTCACCCCTCAAACCCTAACTCAATCCAAAACCCTAAAAGTATGCCCCTTGACTTGTTCTCTCTCTCTCTTTGATGGGTGACACTTGTAACTTATCCAAGAGGGGTCTCTCCACTTTCCCTCCTTTAAAAGGAATCCCCTTCTTCTCATTTTAAAAGGAAGTTTTCACAGTAACTCCATTATGTCAAAATCTCTCCCCACTATCTCTCATTCTCTCTCATTTTTCTCTTGTAATTTTGGTGTCACTTGGTAACCTTACTTGGAGAAATAAAGTGAAGCTTTGGAGGATCTCTTGGTGTTTTTTCGTGATTTCATGGTTTATTCTTAGTTCTATTGGCTACTCTTGTGTGATATTTTCTCTTGGTGAGGCAATATTGTAGGTTTTGTTATTCTTGCTTCACATTGTTTTACTTGAAGAACCCTAAGCAAAGCATTTTACTAGGGATAAATCTATAATAGTATTGTTATAGATTTATGTGATTTGTTTTTATTAAAGTTTACAAATTATTTTGTAGGCCTCTTAAAGGATCTCACCTTCTTGCCTACTTCTGTAGTAAGGGTTTACAGATTTGCAGGTTGCCAAAGCTTGGAGGAGGAACTCTAAAGGCTTCATTTTGCTTCAATCATTTTTTTGTTTTAATTTCATCCCTTTATTTGTTTATTTTCTGAACATATAGTCATCATAATCTTGCTAAAAATTCTAATTTTCAAGTTCATATTTTTCTGTAAAAATTATGTACATATTCAAACATAAAACTAACATTATTTGGTGATTTTTAGCATTTTCCACCAAGTTTGTTTTATTGTTTTATGCAGGTTTTCACCACAAAACGAGGAGGTGTTGCCCAAAATTGGCAACTAGAGGCTCAAGAGAACATCAATAAGCTTTGGGGCAAATCCCCTCACTCTCTCTCTCTCTCACTCACTTTCTAAAGCTATTGTAAGCAGCCCAAGAGAATCTCTTGGGCGTGCACTTTCTGTTTCTTTCCAAATTTAAAATATGTAAATAATTTTAATAATTTTTGCCCACACCTTGCATTGTGCTTGACAATGTCATCCTTGCAAAATTGTGTCAGCTTAGGATTAGAAATAATTTTATGATTTTTTTTTAAATTAACTTTGTCCACCTTTGCCACAAAATCAGAAGGTTTTGTCCTCCACCTTGTGCCAAAGTAGTGTGCTTAATTTGTTTAAGTTATTTATTTCAAGTAATTTTTGTTTACCCACACCTTGCATGGGAGAGTCTACCCACTGTCACCTTAGATAAACCCTCCTCTCGCTTTAGTGAAGAAGAAATCCAACACAAGGGGAGAATCTCAGGTGACCCTAGGGGGGAATGAGATGAGAAGTGAGGTTATGGAAGTGATACCCCTATAAATCAAACTACTAAGTGTAGAAAGGCTTGGAAACAAGTCTCAAAAATGGTTAATTAATGTCAAGTGCTTGTGTACTTGCGGAAGATAGTTGTACCTGCCCGAGACACAAGAAGAGACAAGTATACAAGCTCAATGATTAAGTGGACAAGAAAGTTAAGCTTGTTGTCCCAAAATACAACAGTAAACACAAGTATATATCAACAAAGAAGAAAGCTAATTACTACAGATTTAACCACTCAAAGCATCGAAGATTTATTCAGAGATGAAGCACAAAACATGTAGATTAATTCTCAATACTTTAGCACAAACTTTAGTGGTATTAGAGGGTTGTTGTATAATGTTTTCAAAGTATGTTTATAATAGCCAAATGGCTATAAAAATATTTTCTACAGTAGCAAGTTTCAACCACTAATACAAGCAAGTAATCTAACAAAACGTTCACCAATTAGCAATAGAAAGATAGTGATGGGTTACTAGCAAATTTCCACGGTTGAAATGCAAGTTAAATTTAAAGATATAGAATAGTTTGTTACAACCCTAATGGATGTAGCTTCAAATTATGACAACAATAAGATATCCTTAGCCAATCAAGATGCCCTATTGTCCTTAACAAGCCTAAAGCACATAGAAAAGATTCCAACTAAGACAATTTCGATACCTCGCAATTTCACATATACCAATGCAATGATTTTATTTCTCCAATGCAAGAGATTAGTGTCTAGAACTATTGGGTTATGGAGTCTTTTAATGAATAAGCTAGTTATGTTACTTCCTTATGGGTGTAAGCCTTTTTACTTCCTAAGGCAAGCAAGACTAGCAAGGAGAAAACTAGGAGGGTGTAATCTCTTTTACTTCTCCTTGTAACCCTTTGTACAATAGATTATTCAAGACAATTATGATAGGCTTAGTGGGGTTGTAGGCCCTTATACTCCCCAAGATCTTAGCAAATTAACCTTGCAACTAAGAAAGAAGTTGTTATCATTGAGTAAATTGTTGGGTTGAAGAAACAATCTACAAAGGTAACCTACAAACCAACTTTAAGACTAGAAGCTAGCCCTTGCAATCTAGAGAGGGCTCTCTCTAAGACTTGATCTTTGATAGATAGATTGTTTTTTAACTGATGGCTAGGTTTAGATGTGAGGTAGTTTTTTCAAGGTTTGTTGGAAAGGAGGTATGGTATCTCTTGGGCTATGGAGTCAACCCTTGAAAAGGAAAGAAAACAATAACTGGTAGGTAGAACTTTCCAGAGGAACAAAGGCTAAATTAGGTGATAAAATTTCAGTTTTGAGTTTGATTGTGTAGGGTAGAAGAGGAAAAGAAACATATAACAAAATCAGAGCACCATGAAAGATGAATTATGACCTAGTTAAGAAGAGAAGCAGACTTTAAATCACTTGATTCTAAAACACCATTAAATGAATTCTAGACCCTTTAATTATCCAATTTCAACAGAAGAAAATGAAGATGAAAGTAAGGACACAAGAATTACATACAAAGATAAGAGTACAGACTTCATACCACCACCATTAGAATATTTTTCATAAAAAGTTCAGGATTTCTGCATTTGTATTTCGTTCAGATTCAGAGAATATTACAATAAGGATCAAAATGACTATACTTTCTTCCAACTCCCCCCCCCATTTGCACCTTCAAAGTGCTAAAATATATAGATAAATATCATCTTATAGCCTAAGGAGGTCGAAATCCATTTTTGCCAAAAATAGAGAGTTGTCACAATAGCTTAGGAAAGAATATTTGCCAAAACTATGTTCATATCCTACTATCTAGGGTTTGATTTTTGACCAACTAAAAATGTGCCAACTAAAGAGAAAATCATGGGATCTGATAGGAGAGTATCCAAGCTTCAATATCCATATCAATTTTGGATCCACCTTGCTGAGTTGGAGGACCATCAAGTCGAATTTCAAAGATTCTAGAACTCTGTCAGCAAATCTAGCATGGCGAAATTCTGGAAAATAGGCCTCCAAGATCATTTTATATCTTCCAAATAATAACACGTGTAAAAACTAAAAGAGGTTTTTGTTATTGGGTCCGTGATTGAAAAAAACCTCTTTTGGTTTTAAAAACATCTTCTCCAGCTCCTTGAAATCTGCGCCCAAAGATGATGACTAAAAAAACAAAACATTTAATGCTGAAATCTGGAAAAAAAAGGGTTGTAAAGATTCATTCGGATCTCTCAAACTATGACACCTTTGTAAAAAGTGAGAGAAGTTTTTGTTATTAAGCTCATGCTTGAGACAACCTCTCTAGAGTTTTCCAAACTACTCTCTAGTGGCTTAGGAAATGATCTTGAAGTTGACTGCAAAACTGTCATTTAGCAAATTGGAGCTAACGTTGTGCAAGTGCTATGTACAACATTTACATAACAAATGTGCATAACGCACTTGATTTTTCTTGAAACCCGTACAGATTTAGGTGGCAGTAACTTGATGAAGACCTGTGCTTTCCTCAAAAACTATAAACCCATCACCTCCTGTTGTTCTTACTAATCATGTGTACTTATTGTACTTGCGTAGCGAGAGCTCGCTACACAAGTGCAGTGTATGACAGTTTCTTAGACAAGACTACAATTGTGCTTAGGAGGTGGCTTTATGTTGTCATCCTTCTATGAATTAGAGGTACAGGGAGTGCAAACAATGTTTCTTGTAACATATCTTGAACCTGATAACATTTTCCCTCTTTTAATCACCATTGGAATTGCACCTTTGTAACATCCAAAATCATGTAATGACTATTTTCCCAAAAACACAAAATTATGAGGTTTATTCATTCAAATATTTGCTACTTCTTCTTTTCCTGTGTTGTCATGGCTCTGTGGATATTTCTGCAAGATGAACTCGAAACTATCACAGGCAGAGAGGTCTTCAAAAGTCAGCAGGCAACTTAGGCAGTGAATCAACAGGCAGGGGTTTGCTCGAATTAGCACAAAATCTTTCACTATATGAGAGGCAAGCTATTGAGAAAGTATAATAGCATGGATAAAACATGCTTTAATGGTTTTTACACGGCACACAATTGAATATGGGATGTGTAGTGAGGAATGCAATACAGAGTTTGAGTAGCAAGGGAACTTGCACATGATTTGCGTAGCGAACAACAGAGCTTGTGTAGCAGAAGAATCTTGGAGCTTGCTCGAGAGGAAAAGACATGACATCACCATGACATGAGGACCATCACCATTTTCACTAACTTAATCACATGTGATGATGATTATTGATATACTTTGACAAGACCTTCCCTCCTAGACTTATGACTTGACTTTGACATAGCACTTTCCATTGTCAAGTCATTTTAAACTCAAAACCAAGGACCTTTACAAATTATTTCATGATGATAGACATATTGTGGACCTTTAATGACTTCTTCTCCTTCATAACATGTAATGATGTATACAAACCATTTGACTCACACTTATGACTTGACTCTCTTTTGACATGCAACTTATCCTTTATTTGATCAATGACCTAATGTTTCTTGAATCATTCCATGAATCAATATATACACACACATTGCGACTCAATTAAGAATGCCTTGGTCTTCCAAAGACCAAGGTATGACTTTGCAAATATTTTCACAAACCTATAACCTTATCTTATGAAAACCATGGTGCTAACAGAAGCAACAACAAAGCATAGATTCCTTACCTAGTCCAAGCATCAACAAGATAAACTCCCTTTTAACCAAGAAAATTCTACCACAATGCAAGAATTAACCTCCAAGAGAGAGCGCATCACTTTTCCATCCAATAGCAAAGACAAACCATCACATGAGCAAGTAAAAGAGAAAGAGATGTAAAATTGCCCAAGAGGGGCGCAAATTTCAGCCAAGGATCCTTCTCCAAATGGGAGAGCTATGATAAAAATGAAATAGAAATGATCCTTATTTATACAAATCTCCTAAAAAATGTTTGTCCACTTAACTTAGGGTAAACCACAAAATAAAAGAGACATTTCCCTTTATTTTTCCCCTTTACAATATTAAATTCAAATTTAACTTAAAAATTGCACATAAGAAACCATAAAGATGACAACAACCCTCTCTAGGGTGACATTTTGGCACTTCTAGTTTGGGCTTGGAGGTGAAATGTTGGGCCTCCAAAGACCTCTTTCCCATCTGCTATGGTTTCCTCCATCAAGCCAAGCCCTCTCTCCATCAAAAGGTGCCAAGTGTCAAGTCAACCACACCACCGCTCCAAACCCTAGACCTAGGGTGACGTCAAGCCCTCTCTATGTGAAGTTTTGACCTCCAAAGGCAAAACGTTGGGCTTGTAGGGGCTAGGTGAGGTCATCCAAGGTGTCGCTCAAGCCTCCAAAAGCTATCGTCATCATCCGGTGTGTGAGCCATGGTATGCAATCTGTGGGATTCTTGCCCCAAGGAAGCCTAATCTAGGCTTGTTCCTCCAAAAAAGTCCACCAAGCAAGGTCCTGCAAAGATAATGAATATGCCCTCCAAGTATCTCAAGTCAAACATATCATGATAAGTAAATCAAATCAGTAAAATAGTCACCTAAGCATGTGCATCAAAAACCAGCGCATCAAATTAAACAAGTGCTCAAAGACCCTATGCAACTTGCCAAGTTTAGGTATGGGAGGGTTGATAAAGTGACCTATTGGGTGAATCATTCCCTAAGTCAAGGAGTGTTTCCCAGGTGGACCACCCTCTAAGCCGTGTGGAGAAAAGGAAGTGTATGGGGGCAAGACTTTTGGGCATGGGGTTCATAACATACAAGGGATAGTAGTGTCTCATTTTTCCAAGCCCATTTAATGTCATTTAATTAATTAAGGTCCAAAACAAATGGGTACTCCCTATGGGGTAAAATATAGCTTGGGGGGTAGTACCACAGTGTCACTTGAAGGGAGAGGCACACAGAGTGCCATGGGGATAAAGTCTAGCTTGTAACGCACTTGTGTAGATCCCTCAAAAAGTGGGGCATATATATATATATATATATATACACACATATATATATATATATATATATATATATATATATATATATTTGTGTGTGTGTGCTTTTGGAGGTCTTTGAATTTTTAGGAGAAAATTTTCATTGTTCTCAAGACCTCTTTGGTCAAGCATATGGAAGGTTATGATTTGGATTTTATTTTTTGCTAGCGACATTCCCTCTAGGCCTCCATCCCCTTCTTCCCATGAAATGAGGGACAATCCCTTCTTAGGTTAGTTCACCCAAAAATCACAAAAGATAAGATGGCAAGGGGATGAAGTTTGAAAAGTGGTAAGTATGATCGGGAATGGCACGATGACTTGTCAAGGGGACCTCCTAGTGGCAAACCCATTCATAAGGGTGACCACTTACTAGGGCACAATGTCAACCACCAAGGTGAAACAAGGAAGAGAGCATAACTTCCAAGCAGACATTACATAATCAAAAGCATCTTTAAATGAAACACACTCAAATGCCTCAAATATTGAAATGATATTCACCATAATACCTAGCTTGTACCTCATGGAGAAAGACCCAGTGTCTTCTGGAAGCAAGATGGTGTGGTGGATAAAATCGTGATGAATCTGAGATATGTGGTGGTGAGGCAAGCCTTTGTCTATGCCAGTGGACGTTGTCAACCATCCGTCTCTCGATTCTCCATGACTGCAACCTGAGGGCCTCGAGACATCATCTCCTTAGTTATCCCTAAGAAATGGGGATAACATATGACTCCTACTCGGAGACATGTACTCATCATAGAGTGCATGAGAACCACAACATCACCTAGTCAGACATGTGCCTACACTTAAACATAAAACCGTAAAATCTAGGGTGGCTCTACTCACCCTTTGTCCATATAATAAAAAATCAAAATTTTCAAAATTGACAACCAATCTAGGAAAGAAAATTTTGCATTTTTTCAAAAATTTCCAAACTAAATATGTAATACGATGAAATCAATATGCAAGTAGAGAAAAATGAAACATGAAATGCATATAAGTTATTATGAGCAATAAATATGCAAGTAGAGAAAAATGAAACATGAAATGCATATAAGTTATTATGAGCAATAAAGATGCAAATGCAAGAAAGCAAGATGACCTACCTACTTACATGGGGCCTAGGCCCTAAAGAAGTCAAGTGCCTTGAATGTAGGGTCGAAGAAGAAACCCATCTACTGGTAATGGCATCTTTCTCACGTCAAAGGTTGTCAAGTAGTATTTATCTTTCTCAGACTTATTTTTTATGATGTAAGGGCCAAGCCAAGAGCCATCATCCTTCTGATCATATTTAGGCTTTCCCTTCCTCTTATCCCACATGAATGCAAGACTTCCTTCGTTGTAGTTGATGTAAGATATATCTTCGATGTAAGGATAGGAAGGAGGTTATGCCTTGACTGCATCTTTAATGGATTTCTCACGTTCTTTGTTCTATTTATCTTCTTTCTTTAATATTTTGACGGACCCTGGTTCTTTCCCTTGGAAATCCCCAAGCTTCTCCTTGTATTCATTTGTCCTTGGGAGTAGCGTATCTATGCAATCTTCCTGCACAAAAGGCAGGTCCCATGGATCATACTTGATGATCTGACGAGGTACATCAAAGTCACACTCACTAGTGTAATCGGGACTATTGGGATCCATCGCATGCTTCTCATCCCTCTCTCGGCTATATTGAATCTCAAAAGTACCATCCCCCGTGGGAATGTGTGCATGGGTGAGATCCATACTGAGAAAACCCCCAAGAGCAGCGGACCAACTTCTTGATAGAAGCAATCCCCAGGCATCTGGGACATCAATCACCACTATGTTCATAATGAGCTTGATATGAGGAAAATCAATCAAGTAAACTTCAACATCTTCACAAAGACCGTAAACTTTGACCTTCTTCGAATCAATACCACAGACATTTCTATAAGGTTGGGTCTTCTTCAAATCGATTTGTTCCATGACTTTCAAAGAAATCACATTTGTTGAGGCTCCTGAGTCCAGCATACAATTGCTCAAACAGAGACTATTTATCCCCAAAGAAAGACAAAAGGGAGGGTTACTATCCTTTTTGTTGATCAAGATACATGGTATTCAAGATTACTGGAGGGTCCTCCTTTTCGGCTAGTACTTTCAATAACTTCAAGACTTCTTTCCTCACATATGGGATCTTGCACATCCCCATCGCAGGAACTGTCATATTCAATTTCCCAAACATGGTCGACACGTCTATGTTCAACTAAATCTCGTCCTTCGTTGAAGTTGGTTTTGGAAGTCATGGACTGGAGGTGGAGGTGGTGAGACCAACTTCTCTGCAGATGGAAGAGGAACTTCTACCTCTAGCTGAGGTGTAGTGGAAGGTTGTAGTGGAGGAGCTGAAGCCTTGTTTCTTCTTGCATACGTTAACACTTCCTTTTTTTTCAATTCCTTTCTTTGATCCTTTTTTAACTGATTTAATACTCGGAGTCGTCCTTCTCTAGCTCCTTTTTGTTCTGACTTAATCAAGTTGTTCCTAAGTAATATCTTCTTGAAAGTTACAAATCATGTCCATGAAGTTTATACCATAAGAGGAGTCTTCATCACGTCAGGGACACTCATCCTCCCGATGAGGTTCTTGGCAAGGAGAACACCGTGGTGTTTCTTCTGTGTTGACCATTCCAACCGGGTTCAACGTGTCAGGAGATTTTGCCTCTTGTTGAGGCTTCGACTTCCAACATGTGGCATCCCTCTATTGTCTAGTAAAATGAGGTCTAAAGGCAGGATGATTTCTATCCAAAGTGGTTAATCGGCCCATGATCTGATTCTAAGCTTGGACAAACTAAGTACTCATCTGCTCTATCTTCTGAGTCAAGAGAGCAATTGGATCCAGTGTACTACTACTGGAAGCTTGGCACGAGGATACTGAAAAGGGTGAACCTTTGAGTCAAGAAGGTTCTCTTCAATCTCTACGCTATACTCTTTGGCTTATGCCAAACTGGTGGTTTTTTTATACTTCAAGATGAAATGAAATTTCCCATCAAAAGCATTCATATAAAGGAGACAAACAACTGAATCTAGAGGACGTAAATCCATCGGGATTTAGCTATACAATCTGTCAAACCTGTTGTCAAATTCACTTAATGCCTCATTCTCTTTATTTCTCCAATGCAAGAGATTAGTATCTAGAAATATTGGATTATGGAGTCTTTTAATGAATAAGCTAGTTATGTTACTTCCTTATGGGTGTAAGCGCTTTTACTTCCTAAGGCAAGCAAGACTAGCAAGGAGAAAACTAGGAGGGTGTAATCCCTTTTACTTCTCCTAGTAACCCTTTCTACAATAGATTATTCAAGACAATTATGATAGGCTTAGGGGGGTTGTATGCCCTTATACTCCCAAAGAGCTTAGCAAATTAACCTTGCAACTAAGAAAGAAGCAACAACAAAGCATGGATTCCTTACCTAGTCCAAGCAACAACAAAATAAACTCCTTTTTAACCAAGAAAATTCTACCACAATGCAAGAATTAGCCTCCAAGAGAGATAGTGCATCACTTCTCCATCCAATAGCAAAGACAAACCATCACATGAGCAAGTAAAAGAGAGAGAAATGTAAAAATGCCCAAGAGGGGTGCAAATTTCAGCCAAGAATCCTTCTCCAAATGGGAGAGCTATGATAAAAATGAAATAGAAATGATCCTTATTTATACAAATCTCCTAAAAAGTGTTTGTTCACTTAACTTAGGGAAAACCACAAAATAAGGAAGAAATTCCCCTTTATTTTTCCCTTTTACAATATTAAATTCAAATTTAACTTAAAAATTACACATAAGAAACCCTAAAGATGACGTCAACCCTCTCTAGGGTGACATTTTGGCACTTCTAGCAAATCATTTGAGCTTGAAGGTGAAACATTGGGCATCCAAAGGCCTCCCTCCCATGTGCTAGGGTTTCCTTCATCAAGTCAAGGGCCCTCTCCATCAAAAGGTGCCAAGTGTCAAGTCAACCACACCACCACTCTAAACCCTAGCCCTAGGGTGACGTCAATCCCTCTCTATGTAACGTTTTGACCTCCAAAGGCAAAACATTGGGCTTGTAGGGGCTAGGTGAGGTCATCCAAGGTGTCTCTCAAGCCTCCAAAAGCTACCGTCATCATTCGATGTACGGGCCATGGTATCCAATCTGTGGGCTTTATGCCCCAAGGAAGCCCAAGCTAGGCTTGTTCCTCCAAAACTGTCCACCAAGCAAAGTCTTGGAAAGACAATGAATACAGCCTCCAAGTATCTCAAGTCAAACGTATCATGATAAGTAAATCAAATCAGTAAAATAGTTACCTAAGCATGTGCATCAAAAACCACCTCATCAAATTAAACAAGTGCTCAAAGACCCTATGCAACTTGTCATTTTAGGTATGGGAGGATTGACAAAGTGACCTATTGGGTGAATCATTCCCAGGTGGACCCCCTTTAAGCCATGTGGAGAAGATGAAGTGGATGGGGGAAATACTTTTGGTCATGGGGTTCATGACATACAAAGGATCGTAGTGTCTCATTTATGGGTGCCTTTGTAAAGGGTGTGTTGCACCTTCGTTTTCAATGCATAATTTTTCCAAGACCATTTAATGCCATTTAATTAATTAAGGTCCAGAACAACTAGGTATTCCCTATGGGGTAACAGATATCTTGGGGGGCAGTATCACAGTGTCACTTGAAGGGAGAGGTACACAGAGTGCCATGGGGGTAAAGTCTAGCTTGTAACGCACTTGTGTAGATCCCTCAAGAAGTGGGACATTTATATATATGTGTGTGTGTCTGTGTGTGTGTGTTTTCTTGCAGGTCTTTGAATTTTTAGGAGAAACATTTCATTGTTCTCAAGACCTCTTTGGGCAAGCATCTGGAAGGTTATGATTTGGATTTTATCTTTTTCCAACTACATTCCTCTAGGCCTTCAGCCCCTTCTTCCCATGAAATGAGGGACAATCTCTTCTTGGGTCAGTACACCTAAAATCCCAAAACATAAGGAGGTGAGGGGATGAAGTGTGGAAAGTGGAAAGTACGATCGGGAATGGCACGATGACTTGTCAAGGGGACCTCCCAATAGCAAACCCATCCCTAAGGGTGACCACTTACCAGGGCACAATGTCAACCACTAAGGTGAAACGGGGCAAAGAGCATAACTTCCAAGCAAACGCTACATAATCAAAAGAAGCTTTAAATGCAACACACTCAAATGCCTCAAATATTGAAATGACACTCACCATAATACCTAGCTTGTACCTCATGGAGAAAGACCTAATGTCTTCCGAAAGCAAGTTGGTGTGGCGGATACCATCGTGATGAATCTGAGATCTGTGGTGGTGAGGCATGCCTTTGTCTATGCAAGTGGACGTTGTCAACCATCTGTCTCTCGGTACTCCATGTATGCAACCTAAGGGCCTCGAGACATCATCTCCTTAGTTATCCCTAGTTTATAAGGTCTTTGAACATTTGTTTAATTTGAAAAGGGGGGATTTAATGCACTTGTTTGGGTGGTTTTTTAATAAATGTGGCTTACTTGCCATGATCCATATGACTTGTGGATACTTGGAGGGTGTACTTGTTTGTCTTTGCAGGACCTTGCCCAGTGGAGGATGATGGATCCCACATGACGTCTCCTTCTATGCTTGGACGTGGCCTTTGGAGGCCTAGGACATCACCCTTCATCCCTTGATGTCACCTTGGAGGCTAGGGTTTGGTGGATGATGTGATTCCAAAGGTGGTTTAACAGGAGGAGACACATGGCATGGCAGTTTTGCACTTGAGAGCATGACGCATGGCCTTTGGAGGCACAATGTTCTCCCATTGAGGTTTGACGTCTCACTTTTCAGACCTACGTCACCCTCCTAGGGCATGATGTCACCCTTTTTAGGGTTTTACTTTATGTATTTTTCATTTTTGCAAATTGTAAAGGAAAATGAAGGGGCTTGCCCCTCTTCTAATTTGTTGTTGACAATTTTAAGTGGACAAATTGGTTTAGAAGGCCTCATATAAATATAGGACCTTCTATTTTCATTTTATCATCATTTATCACTCACCATTTGTGAGAACGAGTCTGAAATTTTAACCCTATCTTGGGCTATCTCTCTCTTCTACTAATGCGCCATGCTTGAAGGATCATTTTGTGGATTCTTTTGCTAATTTTGAAGAAGAATTTCCACAATTAGGGTTTTGTCTCTTGGTTTCTTGGCTAAAGGAAGTTAATTTTCTGCAATTTATCTTTATGTTGTTATGTTACATGGTGAATATTGTTTCTTTAAGCTAGATGTCTTGCTTGGTAAAACCCTAAGCGGGGAGCATAAATGCTTCCTCCTCTCACAAGGTTATTCTTGTTTAAAATTGGTGAAATCTCCTTGCTAGGGTTAGCATCCTAAAGCCCTAAAGTGCTAGCACTTTAGGATTTTAGCCCTAGACACTTGATTTCTTGACCTAGTTCAAGTATTAAGAAGAGAGAAAAGGTTGTTAGAGCCCAAAAGTGCTTGCACTCTAGCAATCATTCTCTTTAAGGCTTAAACCCTAAGGCCCTAATGTGCTAGCACCTTAGAGTTTAAGCCCTACCTCTTGGTCTTTGCTAATTCAATCTTCAAACATTGTTGTATTGTTGTTATAGAGACTCCATAGCCCTCAAAGGCACTAATTTTACAGCTCTCTTATGGTGAAATTGATCAACACTCTCTTTCAATTCTCTCAAGCTCTCTACTAACTTTGCTAACACTAACACTCACTAACTCACTAGTAAACTTGCTGCTGTTGCAAAAGTTTTCTACAGCCATCTTAATACACACTAATTTGCTGCATACACTCTTGTAAAGATGGTTTAACTTGCTCAAAAATTCTCTTGAGCAATTGAATAATGTTCTATGTGATGCACGCTTAATTTCCTTGGTCAATTGTTGAGATTCTAAGCTCTTTTTATTGCTTCTATTACAAATTCATATTGTTGTTATAAGGCTGTTGTACTGCTGCAAATTTGTACCAGCCATGGCAAATTTCATTGTCTAGTGTCTTCAAGGATTATTTACTGCAAGTTTGAACTTGAAAATAATCATATATTTGCTATAAAGTGTTCTTGTTCCCGGAAGATACTCAAACAGCTTCATACTCCTATCTCCTTGACCTAGACTTTTCTTTAGGTGATCAAGTACAAATCCTGCGATAACAGGACCAATGTTCTCACTATCATTGGGAGATTTGCATCAACCACTTCTAAGAACTTTGTGTTCCAATCCTCTTAAGGCATGTTCCAAATTACCATCTTAAAAATTATAATTTGAGCATTTAAAAGAGGGTGAATGGAAATTAGAGGCCAGTACTACTAAGTTTTTTTAGGCACTTAGTGCCATTCTTTATTTGCTTACTAAGGACCCACGTTATCACTATGGTTGGGAGATATGCCACAACCAATTCTAAGAACTTTGTATTCTGTTCCTATAAAGGCATGCTCCAAATTACACTCTTCAAAATTCTAATTTGAGCATTTATAAGCCGGTGAATGGAAATTGGAGACTAGTACTAAGTTTGCTAGGCACTTAGTGACACTCTTTGTATATCCTAAAGTGAGGGTAGGCCCTAGCCATATATGGGTGTTGGCTCATTTGTCATAATATAGGCATTGACTCACTAGAAATGCTCATTTGTCATAATATAGGCATTGACTCACTAGAAATTAAAGGCTAGTTTTGAGTTTGCTAGACCTGTACTGAAATCATTAGAGTGGCATCGGTAAAGAGGCATTTTGGATGGAGGTAAGTCACTCGTAAATCATTA
>ML877055.1:7126-18043 GCA_009831015.1 Picea engelmannii | reverse complement strand
TTACTACAACACTAAGTGCTTTTGGAATTGAGCATATATAGTGCGCAGCTATCTTTGAAACAAAAGACTTCCCTGGGTTGATAATTTATGTTTCACTTGGTTGTTTGAAATTAATTAAGCAATTATAGTGACCAACAGATACCTATTAGCAGTATCACCAGCCTGATTCTTCAGACTATCTTATCGGTCATTGGGCGAATTACCGGCTCTGCAGCCGTACATCAGGCGTCGCGCGCACATATGAACTGTGCCATTTAGTGCATGAATGCACAAATTTTTGACTGGAGTACCACACTGCTGGAGAGCATGAAGAGGCATTTGACAGATTTCTGACAGCGAACACACGGGAACTTCAGGTTTGGGACCATCCTGTGTTCATTTTTCTTTGAGAGAGCTCCATGCTTTAGTCCTCGGTTGACAGTTCGAGGACATCTGGCTACTTTCCCCGCAGTGTGTAGATGGGCAGCGTTGTTTCCACGACAGGGTGGTGGGAGGACCATAGAGGCCTTCAATGATGAATTTTTTGCCTGGCTGTCACGGCAGATCCCTGTGATTGAGGATTACCCATATGCAGGGATTGATTTTTTCAGAGATCCAACGAAACCAGTGCCTCCTGGTGAGGAGCGAGGGGAGATGGGTAAGTCTCCACCTATCTAGTTTTTTTGTTTGCATATGTAATTTTTATGTCTTTTTGATATATATATCATGTTTTTGGATAACAGATTTTTTGATGGGTGAACATTTTGTTGCGTGCAGATGTGGGACCCGTGCGACCTGCCGATTTTGCACGGAATAGGCGCCGCCCATGGCCAGAGGCCACAGCTGCCGCCGTCGGGGGAGTAGCAGTAGCAGGGAACCTCCTAGCAGGGGAGGCCGAGAGGGTTCTTAGGCGGATTGAGTGAAACTTCACTGCGCTCACTCGCACAGTTCCCATGGAAGAGATAGAGGACTTGCCGCCCTCTATGCAGACTCATGTTGTGGGGGCACCTCGGACATGGGTCCGATTGTTTAGGCATTTAGCCCATGTTGTACATGATTGTAACAGGGCCCACAGACCCTGAGCAGACTTGTAAACTTTTTATGTGCCATGAGCACCTTATTGTATATCTTTTTGAGGGCATAAGCCCTTGTGACTCATTATGATTCCCACTTTTTGAGGCGCTTGCGCCCATCTATGACCTCTAAGACTTTCGGATGTTTATATATGGTTTTTATTTCTTTTCTGTGTCTTTATGGATTATGTGTGCAAAAATGTATTTACATGTGTATGATCATGATATTTTTATGTGTGAGCAAGACGCCAATCTAAAATGTGATTAGCTAGAGTATCTGTGATTTGATTTAGACTCCTAGGAACATGAAAATATGTAATATAATCAAAGTTGCATTCCAAGAGATGTACCCTAAGGAATCTTCGGTGTAAAGTAGGATCGTGCACACGGTATATTCCGTTTAGCTGCGACACAACCAGTTGAGTGTCTAGATAGACCCGGAGATGAGAGATACCCAATGACAGAGCATCACGAAGCAACTCAATAACTGCGCTATACTCAGCAACATTGTTTGTGGTGTCACCTAAGCATATCCCTCCGGAAGATAACAACTGACCCTGTGGTGTAAAGATTACCCAAGTTGCAGAGGCAAGCCTTCGCGTGTGTCGACTAGCTCCGTCCGCATACCCAATGAACACCTCGAACTCACTTGACATCTGCCATAGTGACGAAAGATAACATTAATGGCACGTTCATGACACGTTTTTCAAAAGAAATGAAAGAAAGTAATAACACAAAGACTATACATATATTACAAAAAGTTACCCACAGTGACCGTTCTATGAGTAATACTTCTTGAGGTAGAGCCCATTTCTAGGCTCCGCCAAAGCATTCCCTTCAAAATCGACCAGACGATAAGCGCCCTTCTTCAAAACCTCCTTAACAATGAAGGGTCCGAACCACATGGGTTTAAACTTTCCTGCCCCCAGGGGGTCCTTATCTTGGTCATAAACCAGGACAAGGTCGCCCTCAGAGAAAACCCAAGGATGAACGGACCTATCATATTGACACTGAACCTTATGTTTATGAGCCTTGTTGGCCAGAGCCGCATCGCGACGCTGTTCATCAAGTTGCTCAAGGTGTACTAACCGTTCTTCAAGTGGAGAAGTGTCTGGCAGTAACTGTACCGCCAATTTCAGAGATGGAATTTGACATTCGATGGGAAAGACTGCCTCCAGCCCGTAAACGAGTTGGAAAGGTGAGAAACCGGTTGCAGTCTTAACTGATGCTCGGTAAGCCCATAATGCCGAGTACAACATCAAATGCCAGTTAGATTTGGCTGAGTTGATGGTTCGCTGTAGCATTGTCTTAAGAGTTTTGTTTACAGCTTCTACCTACCCATTGGCTTGGGGATAGTAAGGTGAGGAATGTTCTTGCCGTAACCCAAGCTTTGATATTAACTCGGACATCATTTGGTTCTGAAAGTGACTGCCATGGTCAGTGACAATCTCTCTCAGGACTCCGAACCATGCTATAATCTGGTTAAATAAGAAGAGAGTTGCAGTCTCTCCATCATCTTTGAACGTCGGCATAGCTTCGACCCACTTAGTGAAGTAGTCAACAGCTACAATGATATAGCAGTGCCCCCTTGCTAATGGGGGGTTGCAAGTAGTGTAATCAATCCCCCACTTGGTGAAGGGACCAGCGGTGATAACAGGAAACATGGGAGCTGGATGTGCCCTCATCTTCCATGAGAAGATTTGGCACGGATGGCACTTCTTGATCGACTCGATACAGTCTTTAATAAGCGTGGGCCAAAAGTAACCAGCTCGTAAAATATTTTGGGCTGTTGCCAACCCAGATAAGTGACTGCCACAAGCTCCTGTATGAAAATCGTTGAGCACTATGACGGCCTCCTCATGAGTGAGACATTGACGCAAGATGCAGTCTACACCTCTCTGATACAAAGTATCATTGAGTATAAGATAGTTCTTAGCCTGATGGCGTATCCACCAACGCTCATCACGAGAAGAAGAGGTAGGACACTTCAAATTCTGGAGATAGATCAGTATATCTCCATACCAGGGGTCAGATGATTCGATCAAAAACATATCCCCCTGGATAGGCGATTCCTCAGGCACAACGTCACCTGACTCAACCGGAAGCTCCGAGATTAGTTCTGCGAAGACCAACGACTTTTTGGAATTCGCTGAAACGAAGTCTAAGTCAAATTCTTGGAGGATGACCATCCATCGACTGATTTTTCCGCCGATAACTCGTCGTGTCAACATGTACTGAAATGTATTCACGACGGCAATGACAGTGGTCTTACGAAACATAACATAGTGATGGAACCGTTGAACAGCATGGACTGCTGCCAACGCAAGTTTTTTGAGATGGGTATAATTAAGTTTCGGTCCTACGAGGCCTCGGCTCAGGTAATAGATCACGTATTTAGAAAATGAATCATCTTCCTGAACTAAAACCATGCCTATGGTTGACTTTGCAGCAGCTAGATATAATAGGAAATCCTTGTTATAATTCGGTGGTCGTAGCAGAGGTGCGGTTGTAAGGGAGTGTTTCAATGCGTCGAAAGAGTGTTGCGTTGCTTTGTCCCAGAGAAAAGGAATGTCTTTCTTCAGTAAACACATGAAGCCCTTGGTGATTTCGGCATAGTTGGTGATGAAGCGTTGTAAGAAGTTCACCTTGCCTTGAAGACTCTGAAGTTGTAAAATTGTGCGTGGGGGGGGAAACTGGACTATTGCCTCCACCTTAAAAGGATCAACCATGATCCCCGTTGTTGAAATGATAAAACCTAACAAACATCCTGACGTGACGCAAAAGCTGCACTTGTTTGGATTCAAGCGAATCCGGAAGTAGCGGCATCGTTCGAAGATTAGTCTGAGGTGTGTAGGATGATCTTTTCTCTTGCGAGAGCGTGATGCTAAATCATCTAGATAGGCCTCAACTATATGCTTGAGGTCATGAAACGCAAAAGACATGGCCTACTGGAAAGTGGCTCTAGTGTTCTTGAGACCAAAAGGCATTTTTCGATAGGCGAATGTACCCCACGGACAAATGAATGTCGTTTTGTGTTGGTCCTCAGGTTTGATTTGGATTTGGTTATAGCCCGAGAAACCATCCATGAACAAAAAGGCTTCACAACCAGTGCACTCATCAATGATCTGGTTGATGAATGGGGTTGGATAATTATCTTTTGGACATGCCTTGTTCAAATCACTGAAATCGGTACAAACACGAATCGTGCCTTGTTTTTTATCGACTGGCACGGGATTTGACACCCATTGAGTCAAGTGAATGGGGTATATGAATCCTGCCTTAAGCAATTTCTCCACCTCGACTTTTATTGCTGCTGCTTTCCTAGGATTAACTGGATGAATTTTTTGTCGAACAGGCTTAGCATCTGGATACATCGTGATTTCGTGTTCAACTATTTTTGGATCGATGCCTGGCATTTCCTCGTAAGACCAAGCAAAAACATTGTGGAATTCTTTAAAAAGATCAGTGTAAATATGAATCTCTTTGGGGGAGCAATCCACTCCAACGAAGACATTCTCCACGATGTCGGGGTTTCGGGAGATATTGATAGGTATCGTGGAAGCGATAGTCGCCATATTTCCCTCAGCATAAATATCCTGTGTAGCTAAGAGGTTAATGGGACAAGGCTGATCTCCTGTCATGGTGATAGTGAATTATCCTGCCTCGATTCGGTGTAACTCTGGGAGGAAATATGATCTGTGATGAAGATCTTCCCAGGGTTTGTTCAGACCAGTCATTGCTTCGATTATTGCTTCGTCAGAAGGTAAGACTAAATCTAACGAATCAGTGTTGACAAGAGAATCCTGAGCCCAAATAGGCTCAAGGAGTGGATCCAACTCTTGTGCGGGAATCAGATCAGGAGTAGTTGAAGCTTGCTGAACCAAAGAGTACGCTACTTCAGCGGCCGACAAGGGCGTAGACATGCCCGCATGCCCCGTCGCATCCATTGTGTCTGATGGGGAAGGAAGAATCCACGGATCCTGAAAGTAAGTCATGCGGAACGACGAAACATGGAAAATCTTAGCCTTGTGGTGAGTTGATATAAACTTGACATCGCTTTGAGGAGGTGGGTAATCGAAGGTTCCCATCAAAGATGGGCACAAACCAACTCCTACATTGACAACACCGGCTTGAGGATTATCTACCATGGGAACCGTGGATGCCCCCAAAACTGGGTCAGGTCGAGAGAAGGATAATTGATCAATGGTCACTATCCAGCCTTCATGTGGAAACAATAGGACTCAAAAAATTGTAGCGACCACTGCTTGCATTGCATAAGTCCAACTACGACCTAACAATAGATTGTAGTCGATGGGGGCATCAACTACCTCTACTTCGACGCACACGGTCTTTCCCCCTAACTGCACAGGGAAAGAAGGAATGATGCCATGCGGTCGGAAAGAATGACCATCGAACGCAGTGAGGAGAGTAGGTGATGGAGACAACTCAGGTTGACCGATGGCTTTCCAGCATGCTAACGACATAACACAAGTCGAAGCGCCCTCGTCTACCACCGTGCGGAAGATATTTCGTGTAAAAATTTTCGTGGGGTGAGCCACTACTATCTGAAATGAGACGTGGTAAGGCAAACGAGGTTTCAAGTTGGTCGTATCTAACATGATGGTACCCGGGTTACAAGTCTCAGTAGAGCCTAAAGTAATCAATAAGGCTTTTCTCTGAGCAGGGCAACTTTGAAGGACCTCCAAAGCGGACATAGCACAAGGGGTTTGTGATAAATCTTCAACCACAGAGTAGTTCTGGGTGGCCCTTGCATTTGGATTGTGAGAAGATCGCTTAAACGCACCTTTCGGGATGTGTGTCATTATTTCACCCAACGTCTTCTCGATCTGTAGAGGAAGAGATGGGATCTCGGCTTCTTTGCCCTTCTCAGAGCCACTTGGTTTGCTATAGTCGTGCACTCTAGTCATTATGAAGGCATCACTTTTCACCATATATACGTTCGCGGAAGATGAATTGTTTGGGGGAGGGCAGTTTTCTTGGCTGCCCACCTCGGCACTTGTAGAGGCTTGAGTTAAATTTTGTCCATGCTGAAAGGGATTAGTCAACACGGCTTGTTGTTGCTGCGTGACAAACTTCTGGGCCTCTGCAAGTCGAGGGCATAGATGGGTTGGGTGGTCTTCCGCACATAGATTGCATGGATACCTCGCCTTCCTCTTTTCCGTGGTGCCCTCACCAGCATTATCAGTTGGTTTATTATCCCCCTTACTCTTCTTGCGTTGTTTTTTCTTCCCTTCGGGCTGCTGGTTGGCCTTTGGGTTAGTCGTCTATACAGAGTGTACTTCCGACGTTTGAGTAGGAGGAGCAGTCAAAGCAGTAGTCTGGCTGGCCGCTGAGTGTTGTATAGATAACTGCTGCAATTGTTTAGTCAATTGCTCAGCGGGCTTAGTTTGTGCCGAACCAACGATACCGTCAGCATGCGGTCCGGCTCTCTGTCTGGTTTTATCTAGAATCGATCGTGGTGCATCCAGCAGGATGGTGTACAATAGACCAAACTGAGAGTAGATAAGCTTAAACTATTGAGCCCTCATGATGGCATCTTCCTCGGAGAAAACCCCTGAAGTTGCGACGTCTTTGGATAACTGCGGAACTAAAGACTTAAGGAACCACTCAAGCAGGAATGTTGGTGGGATGGGTACCTTGATAAGAATCTTTCGGTGTCACCACTCTCGGATATGGTCTGAGATATGGTCCGCTGTCATCTGCTTGAAATTGGCTAGCAACTCTATGCCGACGTCGTATCTCACAGGTAACTAGAAATGGTTAAGGAAGGTCATCGCCAGTTCGCCAAAAGAAGAGTATCGTGAACGATCAAGCTCAATGTACCATTTCGCGGCACTCCCAATAAGAGTGCGTTGAAACAATCGCAACTGGACGAAATCATCTTTTAGTGAGTTAGATGAACACCACAGGTGGAAAGTAGTCACGTGATCACCTGGATCTTCGTTAATCTTGGCCTCGAAATTTTGGATGTCCGAAGGCAACTTCGTCGGAATAGGAGGCCAACGCGGATCGTGACAGATAGGATCATTCAACAACCGTGTTAAATCGGGCAAGTGTAATGATGCTAAGAAAGGTAGTTTAGGTTGCTACTGATAGCTAGGATAAAAGGGTCCTGGAGTTTGACTGGCACCAGGTTGCCAGGAACAGTTTGTCTGCTGGCCAGGGTTTTGGTAGAAACCGTGGCCCTGACCAGCATAAAGGTTTTGCATTTGATAAGACATCATTTGTTGATTCCCCATGAAGGACATAGGATGTTGGGCATTCATCGTGTTTGGCGGACTTTGGGAAGGATTACCTCATGCCGGTCCCGAGGGGAGAGGCATAGAAGTCTGTCCGGGGTTCCATTGACTATGGAAAGAATTGCCCCAGAATGGCATTCCAGATGAAGGAACGGATCCTTGTCCTGATTTCCAAGGTCCTAGTATATGTGCCCCCAGCGCAGGAATAGTACCCTGTGTCGGCGTAGACTGTCCAAAAATGGGTGTGCCCCCCGATGGGAAAGCAGTGGATGCAAAAGTGTTATTACCAAACGTCCCATTCCAAATGAACAGTGACAAACCTACCGGCAGAGTTTGCATAGGTGTTCCTTGACTCCCGGCTCCAAGTGGACTCGTGTGTGCAGGCTGCCCGGTAGACTGCTGATGCAATCCACTAAGCGAAGGGGACGAAGGAGGGATATGACCCCCAGCGTAAGGAAAAGCATTGAAAGGGACAGGAATGCCCCCAAGTTGACCTTGCGGAGGAGCGTTAGAGATCCCTGCCCCCAGACCCAAAGTCTGTAAAGTGGAAGAAGTGAGTGCAGGACTTGTACCTGAACTAGGCATACCGTATGAAAACGGAGGGCCTGTCGCACTAGGTGTGTAAGGAGGTGTGG
The DNA here is from genome assembly GCA_009831015.1 of Picea engelmannii. Taxonomy (NCBI): domain Eukaryota; kingdom Viridiplantae; phylum Streptophyta; class Pinopsida; order Pinales; family Pinaceae; genus Picea; species Picea engelmannii. The sequence goes on along the minus strand of ML877055.1, from coordinate 10,096 downwards.
CCGCCACGATAGATGGGGTCGGTCCACTGTGCGACGTAGTTGCGGCCGAGACCATGGTGGCCCGGACCGTCGACAAAGGCAAGTTAGGAGAAGCTTCTCCTGTGGTAGAAACAATGATGGGAATGGAAGAAATCCAGTTGAAGTAACAATATTTGGTTCCATAATTGGGTTAGGCGTTGATAGGCGTTCATAAAATTGAATTGGCACAATAATGTCCGGCCAAATATCAGTGTCTGAGGTTTCAACCGATCCAATATTGGCGGTTGATTCCTCCGGGAGTTGTTTGGGCTCAATGGTTTGAAACCCGATTGCTTCGAAAGACCCTCGTTGGTCTAACTTCCGCCTCAGTGGTGGCGGGGGTGGCTCCAGTATAACCGGCGGCAGGCCCAGAAGCCTTTGTGACCGGAGGAGCTCTAAATCCTCCACTGTGTGAGAAGATTCATGACATTCTAAGGTATTCTACATGAACAAACAGTAACACTCACTAAAAGAAACCCCCTAAAAGATAAATCAAGCAAGCACTAAACTAGTTGGAAGAACAGTTACAAAAACCAACACTAGAGCAACTTACCAGTGCAAGTGCAACTTGAATACGGAAGCACCCTCTGGGTATACTCTGCAAAGCGTGGCCCGATGTCTGTCCTAGGTACCATGGTATACCCCCGCAGTCACCCGTGTATGTCCCTAGAAAATATTGGCAACTAGTTTGTCAGCACGTGAACAGTCACCAGGCAGGTACAGTCGACAGTCGGGTAGACCACAATGAGCAGGGTATCAAGCCCGAAACCTGTCAAGGGTATCGAGAGAAAATGGTCCGGAAGACAACTGAGGACATCGAATGGATTCGAGACCCACAAAGCTCTGTGGCAAATGCAAACGACAGAATCCCTTAACAAATCCTCGATATGTGTTCTCCACCACGCTCGGTCCAGCTTTGGAGGGGTTATCTCCGCTACCTTTCCTTACGCGACCTCGGGTTTAGCCCCTGTGTTAGAGGGGGGTCCCGGATAACTTTCCGTAACTGGACTTCTACACTCCCTATTGACAGACTCCAATGTTTGGTTTGAGTGGCCTTGGAGAATTTACTCTCCAACCTATTCCAAGGCCCTAGTCCTGAGCTAGTGTATGCACCCTACAAACAAAAGAGTCTAATTGATTTTAATTAACGTTGCTTTTAATGGGCTTTTTAAGTCACAAGGTACGAAAGTGAAACTGATGGTGTGTAAAAAGACTCAAAGCAAAATGAACAAGAAATGCTTTGAAACAAACTTTTACTAAAATGCAAAACCAACAACTTTTCAACAAGAAAGACTTCTTTTCTTTTCAACTTTACTAAGATTTCATGCAGTAAATATGAAGGACTTTCGCTCAAATCTGTGAGCTACTTATACTCTAAATACCCTGCAAAAACTTATGCAAAAATACTTCTTTCCTAGCTACTGATGCAACAACACAATCTTCAAATCGAGAAGAAAATGAAACAAGAAATTTTTTTTTTTTTTATTTCATTGCAAAATAACGCAACAAGGAAAAATGTTGACAAGAACAAAACCAAGAGAATGAAAAGAAAACTCTGGCTTAAAGCACAGATCGCAAAAGAATCAGAGCACAAAATGCAAAAAAGCAATCAAGACAGCACCGATTCTAACACTTTCCTAAAAAACCATAAAACAAATATTTTTTCTCTTTTGTCTTTTCTATCAAAACATCAACTAACAAACATAGGCTAAGGATAAAATGCCCTAACCTGCTGACTGTGCATCTCCAGACTCTATACCCCTGAGAGGAGCTCTTCTCACCACAGGAGGGGATGACTACCCCACCCCAGCTAAAAAGCTACCAATCAAGCCCGCGACTGTAACCAAGACAACACGCGTGCAAACGCGTGCTGAGCTACAACAGCGTGCGGGTACCTGCATGCAAGACTTAAACAGGTCGCGGGTCTATATAAAAGCCGAGATTAAACAACACACAGGCAGCCCAGACCTGAAAAAGGCCTCTAGTATTGACAACCAGGGTCTCTAAAAGGCTTGGATTCTATTACTTCAACAGAAAAGGAAAATTTGCAAAAAAGAAAACAAATGCGAAGAATAACTAACACAAAAAGGCAGACTGAAAAACAAGACAATAAACCAACAGGACCCAGACAGGATCCAGAAAGCCCCCTGAGAAGAAAAATTTCTGACAGGGAAGAGGAGACTGCCTCTCAAGCTTTCTGAATTCTACACGCTACTGAAACCTCTGCAGCAAGCGTTCAAACGTGGGATACAGGAGGCTAGGGCACGGGTTACACGCGTGCAGGCCTTTTGCAGGCCGTGTGTACCTCTATGTGTCCCGAGAATAAATGTCAAGCAACAGTAAAGGAAAAACTGGTATTGATAACTAGGTTCCCTGCTATCATTGACCTAACAGACAACAAAATAAACAAAGAAACAGAAACTGAACTTCTTTGAACTACCCAAAAGACCTTGAATTCAATCCAAAAACCCTAAGAGTAAATCTCCCCAGTGGAGTCGCCAATTCTGTTGTGGGGTTATTCTACCCTACGGACTAACAAGCTAGGGCTTAAAATTGCATGCAGATCATGACCCTTAAGAAATAACTTTTAACCTTCTACCCCAAACCTAAAACCCTTTTTTACATGCAAACATGGGAAGAATCAACTAACCTTTTTATTGTCGGTTGATGTAGATCCTCTGTTGAGCTCTATCCCATTGCTTCTACTGCTGCTCCTTCCAAAAAGCGATCCTGCAATCAAGACAAAACTACGCATGCATGCTATTGTTCTACTAGAGGGTTAGAGATTAAACACAAATCAAATAATACATATAAAACTCGTGTATTTGGGACGGGAAAAGTATATTTTTATTAATCTCAAGATGAATCAACTTACAATGATTATAGAGACTGGCCACCGTTCCTCGATCCTGATCCTGGGCTCCTCCTCTTCTTTGTCCTCCAACTGCTTTG
>WSFP011468636.1:0-18044 GCA_009831015.1 Picea engelmannii | reverse complement strand
GTGAAAACTAGGGTTTCACTTTCCGGGAGATCTACCCACTGAAAAGGTGCGTTGAAGGTGCCAAAGAATTCCTTGGATTAGGACGCACTTTTCTAGATTATTTTGAGGCTGAAAATCTTCTTCAATAAAAAGCCCTAATTTTCATGTACGGCAACAATGACATTTTTCTTCTTCTTGTGAAAGATGCTCTCTTCACCTTAGCTCTGATACCATGTTAAGGTTTAAGCTATTATTAGGTTTCTTTTCAATTCACTAGATAACCATAGCATGGATAGGATCACTGAGAAATACACAATCACAAGAGACACATCATTTATCTTGGGAAACCCTCATGGGGGAGAAAACCTAGCAAAAACTTCCTAAATATAGATAGCCAATACAATGCCAAGAGAATGAACCAAACAATACAGAAAGTCCTCTCCCAAGAATACACCTCTCTCTCTCTTCCTTCTTCTCCAACTGCAACTCCAAACTTGTGCTCCCAATAATGTGCCTCTCTCTCTCTTCCTTCTTCTCCAACTGTATCTCCAAACTTGCGCTCTGATGAACAAGTGAGTGAGTGAACAAATGAGGTGTTGGCCCCTCTTATTTATACAATCTGGCAGGTGTGAACTGAGGTGTCTTTTCACTAGCAGGGCCAACTTCTCATTATGGATGGTTATAACCACTTTAATATATTCTGGGGGCCGACTTCTCATTTAGCATGTTACAATTAGGGTTTGAACAATCCATAAAAGGGTATTTGGTCATTTACAATACCCGACATGATCAATCCACAAAAGGGGATTGATCTAATGAATAATACATCAATAATAACTAGAATACTCTTTGTAGTTACAATATTTCAACACCTATTATATTTTTCCACATCTTTTTCTGTCTATTTCGGAACGAATTTTCGAACCTGTGGATTCGCTGCTCAGCGCCCCTTGTTCACGCCACTTAGACAAAATGTTTTCTTCTAAAAATTAACTCTGAATTCACCCGCAACGGTGCTCCGAGTTACTTCTTGTATTTTCTCCCCGCCACATTACGATTTTACACTGAAGACTGTTGCTTGCTTAGCCTTATCCTCTCAAGTTTAGTCACTGAGTCATTTGTCTCTGTCATTTTGTCGAATCGACTCCATAGCCCAAGTCTTACTTTCTTGTGCCAATATAACCAGAACCCGTTATTTCAAAGGTGTTAAAAATAGCCATTGTTTTAAGAGACATATCCCACGCAAAGATCGTGCCTCTCGAGAGAGCCCTCTCCTGATCCAAAAGGCTAGTTTTGGGTCTCAAAGTTGGTTGAAAAAATTACCTTCATCGTATGTTTATCATCCGAACAGATTTACAGAGTGCTAACATTCTGGCGTTGTTATCGGGGATGAAATTGAATAGATTTTCCCTGGGAGAATGACTAACATTGCAGTTTGACCCCTGAGGGTAACAGAGGGACAAACATCCCTACCAGTTGAAACCTTTACCCTGGCGACTCTAGTTGACAAGACCAGTAGCATAAATTAGCATAGTTCAAAAACCCTGGCTCCAAAGATGATCTATACAAAAGCAAACCCTGACCTGAACCCTACGGAGCCTGTGTATGACCCCGAGAATATTTTCCGCAAGACTGGAGAGAAAGTGTTGGACCCATTGTATTTCCTGGACAGAAGCCAGTCCTTACCTAAAGATGGCGCGCAAAGCATTGACGACCTAGAGTTTGACGAGTTATTCGAGCAAACCCTGTATAGGTCTAAATCAGAAACTAGCTTGGATGAGATAGTTTTCAACCAGAATATATTCCAAGCCCTAGTGTCTAACAACATCCCTCGAGTCCCAAGCCCTCCTAGACCCATGGTCGCCAGATTCGCCCCCCTCATTCTGCTCGCCCAACTTCATGATTTGCCTCAAAATTACAGCCATAGGATCAAGCTCTACGATGTTGAAGGGGATGTTTCAGCCCAAAAACATCTGGATTGTTTCAATGACTTCGTTGACCTGGAGGAGGTAGACTATGCAGACGTGAAAATGAGGTTATTCGCACAGATCCTTTCGGGGGAGGTGAGGAAATGGTTCAAAGCCCTCCCACCCGCAAGCATTCAAGACTTCGTTGCATTCGATACGTCTTTCATTAATAAATGGGGAGACAAGAAAAACCCTATACAGTTGTAAACACAGTACAATAACATGAAGAAGGTGTCAGACGAGACAGTGCAAGAATTCTCAGCCCGTTTCATGAAAGTGTATAACTCGATTCCTGTAGAAGTCAAGCCACCCCCCGGCGCTGCATAGTTGCGTTATGCCAACTCTTTCGACAACAATTTTGCCTTGTTGTTGAGAGAGAGAAGATTAGTAATCCTAGATGCGATAATGAGCAATGCGATCGAGGTCAAGGTGAATATGATGGCGTTAGAGAAGATAAAACCAAGATTCAACAGAGGCGAGAAGAGGCCCCAAGGAGACACACAACAATCAACATCAATATCCACAGACAAAAAGTTCAACTTAATGATGAGAACCATGGAGAAGTTAATGGAGAAAATGTCTATGGGAAATAGACTCGCTGCCTGGGAGCAACAGGACCCCCAACCCCAAAATCAGAACCTCAGAAGGGGTCACGTCCCTCAGATCAAGCAAAGGGAATAGATGGAGTCGAGAGATCAAGGCAACCAACAAACAAGGCCTCTGTTACAAAACAACTACGTGGATGAAGACTTCGATCAAATGTTCGAGGACCAAATGCATTGTTGCGATGACAAGAATCTGTGCGTGTTTCTAACAAAGAGCGAACATGACCGGTACATGAGAAGAAATGGCAGTGTTATCATGGAGATGGACGATGCATGGATTGGGGAAATTGACGACACGTTGTCCTGGGAAATGGAAGAGTTCAGAAAGGGTTACCAGAATGCCATCATGCAGTTTCAAAAAAGATACAACCTCAGGAGCAAGGAAGCGTCTATCGAGCCTCAATAGACAAATTCCGCAAAGAAACCTCCGACGGACACCCCTTCCACAAGCCAACCGAGGCTAGACAGTGTAACTAAGGATGCAATGGAGAAGGCAAAGTCAAAGGAAGAGGCCCCTAAGAAAACTCCCGACACAAGCCGAGAAGCGAGTGGAAAAGAGGTAGAGAAAGTCTGTCCTCCTTTTAATTTTGAGCATGAAATGGCTAAAATCAAAATCTTTGTCCCGTTCAATGAACTCATCAGAAAGGGAGAGTATTGGGAGCAGATTATCAAAATGTTGAAAATGGGAGGGACCCCTAAAACCCTGAATGTTCAAGATGATCACCCTGCTATTCTGTTTGGTCTGTGCATCGAGGAGACAAGTGATACTGAGGACGTGCCTCAATTCTACGTCAGTTTGAAGGTTCATGACATGATCCTGCATAATGCCATGTTGGATTCTGGTGCGTCGCACAACCTCATGCCAAAGGTGATCATGGATGAACTAGGTTTGGATATCACCGGACCTTACAAGGACCTTTTCTCTTTTGACTCAAGGAAAGTCAAGTGCTTAGGTCTCATCAAGGACTTGGTCATGTCATTGGCCCAAATCCCTTCAAAGAACATGGTTATGGATGTGGTCGTGGCGGACATGCCCCCTAAGTTTGGCATTATGTTGTCCAAATCATGGGCTGCAAAGTTAAAGGGGACCTTGCAAATGGACACATCATACGCCACCATCCCTATTTTTGGCCACGACAAACATTTGTACATAGAAGTGTTGTTGAAATACATGGTGAGCAGTAAGACACAGCCAAATAACCAACCCATATACTCCATTGACGCGGAGGTTGGTTCTTCTATTTTCTACAATGACTTAAATTTTGAAGAGGAAGAGCCAACAGTCATCGCAACGGCCGATGAGGAAACCAAGCGGAAAGCAGCAAAGTGCGTCGACCTAAAACATTGTGCGGAGGATGAGGTATGGAACATGAGTTTTGATGGTGTTGTTAGTAAGGAAGGAGCAGGTGTCAGCGTGTGGGTAAGCCCCCTTGAAACGGGCATAAAACTATGCTCATACAAGCTCGTGTTCGAGTGCACAAACAAGATCGTCGAGTATGAGGTGTTGATTCTGGGCCTGAAGGTGTTGAAAGAATTAGGTGCAAAGACGATAACAGTGCGAGGGGACTCCGAGCTGGTCATAAACCAGGTTAAAGGCATATATCAGATGAAGCAACCCAGGCTAAGAACGTACAAAAACTTGGCGTTGGACCTCCTCAAAGATTTTTTGGAGTACAACATATTTGTTATCCCAAGGGAGCAAAATCACATCGCCGACGCGCTGGCCACCTCGGCCTCGGTTTTCAAAATCCCCATCTTCCCGAACAAAAAATACGAGATTGAAGTCAAACACAGGCCGACAGTGCCTGATAATATCAAATACTAGTAGGTGTTTAAAGACGACAAGCAGGTAGAGATATTTCTTCAGATGAGCGATGAGTTTGCTAACATAAACATTGATGACGAAGACTGTTGTGACGAAGATGGGAGCGCGGATGCGCGCAGTAATGATGACCCTTTCCAGAACCAAATCGCGGGAAGGGACATAATATAACTGAAGAATAATATCATTCTAAAGGGGTTGGTGCCGCTGGAAAAGTTGTTTGATAAAAAAAGACGTGGCCAAAAATCCCAAGATCACTACAAGCGAAGAGGACGTGGAGGACTGCAACATTGGGACTGAGGAGAAACCAAAAATGATAAAATTATCGAAAATGCTCAGTCCAGAGGTTAGGCGAGACTCTGTCAAGATCATGAAGGATTTCCCTGACGTTTTTGCATGGAGCTATGATAATTTGAAGGTGTATGACACCAAAGTAATTCAGCATGTCATCCATCTCAAAGAAGATCGGAAGTCGTTCAAACAGAAGCTGGATCGGATAAATCTCATGTTACTATCGCTAATCGAGAAAGAGGTAAAGAAACTTTTCGACGCTAAGATTATTGTTTCTTTGCGGTTCTCTAAATAGGTGTCTAATCCAGTGCTCGTGAGAAAGAAGAGCGGTGAGATACGACTGTGTGTAGACTTCCAAAATTTAAACAAGGTGTCCCTCAAGGACCATTATCCTCTTCCCAAAATGGACTACATCCTGCAAAAGGTGGTGGGGTCCCAGAAGATGTCCATGCTGGACAGTTTTTCGGGGTATAATTAGATCATGGTCCACCCAAACGACAGAGAAAAAACAACTTTCACAACTCCATGGGGGACGTTCATGTACACCAAGATGCCTTTCGGCCTGATGAACGTTGGAGCCACTTTCCAGAGGGCAATGGACATCATGTTTGCTGACGAAAAGGACAGGTTCATTGTGATCTATCTAGATGACATCACGGTGTACTCTACCTCCTATGAACAACACCTCAAGCACTTGAAGAATGTTTTCCAAAAGTGCAGGAAGTTCGGCATATCGCTAAATCCTAAGAAATCACACTTCGGGGTGGAAGAATAGAAGTTGTTGGGACATATTATCTCAAGGAAGGCATCAAGATAGACCCTATCAGGGTAGAAGGAATCCTGAAGATCAGCACTCCACACAGTAAAAAAGAAGTGCAATCCTTCCTGGGAAAAGTAAACTTATTGAGGAGATTCATCCCAAATCTGGCAGAGATTATAAAGCATATCACCTGCATGCTCAGGAAGGGAAATGAGATTAAGTGGAACACGGAGGCCAAGGAATCGTTTGAAGATATCAAGGTGGAATTTACTAAAGCGCCTGTGTTATCTAGTCCAAATTTCACGAAGGATTTCATCATGTTTTCATTCACCTCAGAGCATACGATTGTCGGCATGCTGTTGCAGAAAGACGAACAAGACTTAGAGAAGCCTATAGCCTATTTCAGCAAGACACTGCGGGATGCTCCACTAAGGTATGACATCATGGGAAAACAAGTGTATTCTTTAGTGAAGGCTTTGAAGGAGTTCAGGACGTACATATTGCATTCCCGCGTCATTGCTTATGTGCCCAACAACTTAGTAAAGGATATCCCGACTCAACCCGACCCCGAAGGAAGGAGAGGCAAGTGGATAGCGACCATGCTGGAATATGACCTGAAGATCAAGCCCATGAAATTAATTAAGGGTCAGGGCCTGGAAAATCTAATGACGCAATCGGACTGCGACGCAGTGGGAATGAATTTCATCGTTGATCTGTCATAGAGTCCTCAAGAAGGAGCGACTATGCAGGTGTCTTAGGAGTTTTTTGATTCGTAGTGGTATGTCGATGTCATCTATGTATTGAACAATCTCTAGGCCCCTCCGGGCATTAGTAAGACCAAGGCTAGATTTCTCAAGCTTAAAGCGGTTAATTTCTACATCCTGGACAACTCACTCTACTGGAAAGACCCCAAGGGAATGTTGTTGAGTTGTTTGCAAGAGAATGATGCGAAGCGAGCCGTGGAATAATTTCACTAAGGCGACCATGGGGGACACCATTAATGGAAAACCAACATGCACAAAATCCTAAGGGAGGGCTACTATTGGCCTACCATCTTCGCAGACATGTACAAATAAGTCTCCATCTATCACGAGTGTCAGATTTTCGACGGGAGAAGGAAGCTAAAACCCCTGCCACTAAAGTCGATCTCAGTCAAGGCACCAGTTGTGCAGTGGGGTTTGGATTTGATAGGGGAAATAAATCTGCCATCCTTAGCGCAACACAAATGGGTACTCACGACCACCGACTATTTCACAAAATGGATAGAAGCAATCCCCACGAAACACGCTACCGATGCAATAATCATCCAATTCCTAGAGACGAACATCTTGTCGCGGTTTTGGTGTCTTGTCAAGATCATAACAGATAATGCGGTCACATTCAAGTCCAAGAGGATGGAAAAGTTTTCTCAGGATTGCAATATAACCCTGGAGCATTCTACGGCATACTACCCACAAGGAAATGGGTTAGTACAGTCCTCAAATAAAAGTCTAACCAGGATCATCAAAAGGCTACTCTAGGACAATAAGAAATCTTGGCACAAAAATCTTATCTACGTGCTGTGGGCGGATCGGGTTACCACCAAGAAATCCATTTCAACGTCACCCTTCCAGATTGTGTATGGAAGAGACGCCATTTTTCCTACTACACTGGGACTGCCCATCAGAAAACTGTTGCAAGAGCAGGAAGCCGAACCAAATGACGCGCAAAGAAGAATAAACCAGCTAGTTCATACACAACAAATGAGGGAACAAGTGTACCATCAATCACAGCTCCATCGGGAAAGGATAAAGAAATGTTTTGACAAATGTTCCAAGTCAGAGGATTTTTGGTTGGGTGATCTAGTGTTGAGGTGGGACGCAAGGAATGAGGACAAAGGAAAGCATAGAAAGTTCAATAATCTTTGGACAGGTCCATTCAAAATCAACACATATTAAGGGAACATGCTTATTTCTTAGAAGGATTAAATGGAGAATGCCTTGGTTGGGGACCTGTAAACGGGAGGTTTCTCAAACATTATCTAATGAAATAAATTTTGTTTAAGCCATCTGTCATTGTAAATAGTCACTTTATTTTGTGTCAAGTCAGTAGGTCAACATAAAATTGAAGCCCGAAGTGAAGGCCTTGAGTTTGATGCTGAGTCTTTTTAGAGTTGTGTCGATAGGTTAAGGTTGCATCCATTTTTTCATATTGCAATGTCGAAGAGTCAAAATAAGGCCCAATGGTCAGGCACCTGGTCTACTATTTTTTGCTACCTCATGGGGAGGATAACATCCCCGTTGGAGCCAGTTGTTAGTGTCGCCATTTTTCTTTCCGTTTAGAGTCACTTTTCAGTCGGATAATGGCCCATGTGTCCAAACATGTGAATTCAGGTATGTATAAATGAAAGGGTCGAAGTCATCAAGTGGTCGGTTGGCCCTTGGAAACGGGAAGGGATGTCAGAGTCAAAAACATGCATAAACGGTACGAGCATGTCATTTCTAGATGGTCAGGTACCGTCAAAATTAGTCTCTATGTGCCCCAGGTCGAGTCAGTTAGTTAATGGAAGTCGCGTCGGTAAAAGCTGTGACTATTATCGATTCATCATGAAGGTCGAAGGAACGAAAAATCGCAGCGTTCGCATCACGTATGCCCTGAAAACCTTATCACATGTACTTTTCACATAGGGAACTGTTATGAAAGATCTGTGATTCAATTTGGAACATCTAGTTGCCATGATTTCAGTGCCCTTCGACACGTTTCTCCTTTTCGCTCGATTAGTTATAAATCCCAGAGGTTTTTCACCCAGGACATTCATGAATTTGGATTCAACCCTCGTCTGTGATTTCTCCCACAGATCAAGGTCAATCGAATTCCCCATCTTGGGCATCTGCTTGATACACTGTGCGCAAGACAGATATCGGTCACACTATGGTGACCTCTAAGAACATGAAGAAGGGTACACTCAGTGGCAGGATCACCAGACCCGAGCCCCAGAGCGATTGGGATTCATTCTCGCTTAGAATGTTTTTTCCCAAAGGTGAAAGGGAGATTTTTCCTTCACCTACGGGAACGACTACATCACACCGATCAAGACTTGAAAAGGGAGAAACTGCGGAGGAAGGAAGGATGGTGGAAATATTGTCTCCTCAAGAACGGATACCTCAGAGAAGAGACAGACCAAGGAAGAATAAGGAAGTTGTGGAAACTAAACTTTCAAATGAGCTACGCACATGATCGATCGCTAAAAAACTACTCATGTGCATCGTCTGCTTGGAACCTTTGGAAGGTACCAACCAAGAAAGTAGGAGCAAGACAAGGAGGATGGATGCCTCGGGCTCAAATGATCAAGAGACATCTCAACAACTGAAGCAAGCAAAGCTATCCATCACCGAACTGTACCAAGAAAACAGGAAAATGAGGCAACAGCTGGCGATGAAGATCATGGAAGCATCAACAACACAAGGTCGTGAGGGGAATGCGACGTGGCTAAAAAGACAACACCGGGAGGCACAGGACATGATTGTACAGCTGCGTGAAGCACAATGGTTGTCGAAAGAGAGGAATATCAGAAACTCCAGGGAATGCGAAGCGGTCGAAGAGATAGCCCGTACAACTCTCGCCAGGGAGCAGAAAAAACAAGACTAGGCGAGTTCTTTCTTATATTTGCAAACAAAAGAAAAATCTTAGATATTTTTAAGGAGACATCACCCAAGGCGTTTTACCATTTTAGTAACGGCTGTGATTGTTTACATCCACTTGTCACACACACTTCCCCCCAACAGATGAACACGCGGTAGAAGGTCAAAACCATTACAGCAGACAACGGGACTCTGACAAACGTTTGTCTACCCAGATACCCGATCGACAAACCAAATCCCCGTGGCTGATTATAACGATTTTGATGTAGCCAGATGGATCTTTTTTCTATTTTTGGAAAAACCATATGAAGATTTTTGTAACGAAGAACAGTCAGTTCCTTAGTCTGTAGAGATAGCAGTTAGAAAAATAGGGTAGCCCAAGTGGTGCCCTCATTTATATATTTGATCTTTTCAATGTAAGTCGGGTTGGTTGGAAAATTTAGTATAGACCATAGCTATTGTATGTAATTTGAGTTCGACCAAATCTTAATGCAAAAGTCCTGCAACTTTGATGAAAAGATTCTAATTGTAGTAGTTGGATGTATTGTTTTCCCTTTCCTGCGTATGTGCTTCCTGATATCTTTTTCCACATCTTTTTTTGTCTATTTCAGAATGAATTTTCAAACCTACGGATTCGCTGCGCAGCGCCCCTTGTTCGTGCCACTTAGACAAAACGTTTTCTTATAAAAGTTAACTTTGAATTCGCACGCAGCGGTGCTACGAGTTACTTCTTGTATTTTCTCCCCGCCACATTACGATTTTACACTAAAGACTATTGCTCGCTTAGCCTTAAGCTGACACCCTCCATTTGTTGAGTTTGAATTGTTGAGTCTGATTGTTAAAGGGTGGAGTTGTAAGAAACCCTTTGAGTTCTAAATTAGTCTTTAAATGGCTCGAATTCATGAATTATTAGAGTTACCGGATACTCTAATACTCTCTACTATTAACAATATGGTCACAATTGACAAAGCAACTCTCATTAATATTCTAACCTGTTTGCAAGATTCACATGACAAAATTGAATTTTTCTAGCTTGAATCACAACTCCAACAAGATTAAATACAACAAAAGAATCAACATTTTGAACTAGTCCTTGTTCAGAAAAATTCTATTTTTGTATTTGAGAATGATTCCTATCAACAACCTACACATGATCAAATAAGTGATGCCATTTTAGAAGAATATTGAAATGCAGATGAATTTTGTCATAAACAAGTCTCGCTTGCACTTTCCAAGCCCATCATCGTCCCTTGGGAAGAAATCATCAACAACAAGCACAAAAAAAGTCTTGGATACAAAATGGAAGTGATCTCTCACATTCTATATTATTCCAAACCAATCCAGTTGGAGAGTGTTGGATTTATTCAAGAAAATTCATATTCACCTACTCTAGTTCAAGTTTAGATTCCTAAATTCCAACATTGTTATCAAGTCGGCCACATGGAGGATCAATATTTTGTATCTTCATCCTTGTGAGCAATGTGGAAAGCATAATCATCCTTTAGATAGATGTTCCAAACGTAAGAAACTTGCAAGAGTAAAGAATCACTATGGGTGGATCACTTCTTAACAGTGGTCATCAACAACCAAGAAGATATATTGGTCGTACCGAAGAATTCATTCTCGAGTATTGACACATATTGTAGTGGAAACATTTTCATCTTCTCACCTTGTATCTAATAGGGGGGGATAATATTAGTGATTGACAGTCAGGCTTCAAGTTTTGAAGTCCTATCAATTGGGAAAGAACAAGCAAGCCAGAGTCAGAGCCATATTCCATTAGCATGTTTGGTTTGTCATCTTTCTTAAACCACCATTTAGTAGAAGACTTACAACTTCTATTAGACAACAGTTTGTGGTCATCTTTAAACCACCATTTGAGAGAACTTCCAATTAGCAGAAGACATCAGCTTCTAGCTAAATTAGGAAATGTTCTAGGAACCACTGAGCCTTAGAGCTAAGTTTTAGAGTTTGTGGTCTTCCTTAAACTACCATTTAGTAGAACACATCAACTTCTACTAGCCATTTGGTTTGTGGTCATCCCAAAACCACCAAATTTAGAGAGCACATTCAACCATTGGCAACTGCCAATTTCCAAATTCCAGCTCTCTTCTTGGACTCACATACACCCCTTCTGATTAAAGGGGGGAATGTTGGAAACCTAATCCATTAGGGTTATGGTATTATTCACTTGAGAAGGAATATGAAAAGTCAAGTGAATAGGAACTGTCATTATGATTCCAAGAGACCTCGTGGAAGATGAATCCAAGGGTTATAGACTATGTATTTATATGTGTGTCATGTTAATAAAATGCATATCACATTGATCTACATTCATGTGCATTCTAATAATTACAAATCTTACTATAATTCCATATCTTTAATTTGATGCATAAAACTCTATGTTGTATAAAAATACCCCAAATTTGATTTTTTTTCACAGGGTTGAGTGCCTTTAAGAAATTCTAGCCTCTCCATAAACTAGAGTGGGTGTGCCTCTGTATTAGCAGAGATCATGTAGACTTAGAAAATTGACCTAATTTTTTTATACATGACTTGCATGCCAATGTGGAGTCAACGAGACAATATCTATTATTTTACGACAATGATATACAAAGCAAGTTCTTTCTTTGAGAAAAAATCTATTAATCTATAGAAATATTCTAAAAAAATGAGATATTATTCTGAATAAGTTTCTTTTGAAGGTTATAATTATTAATGTTTATAAACATTTTACAAAAACGATCCTTTCAAAGGAAGCTATGATAACTACCAAGAAAGAAAGAAAGCACGTTGTAATAAGTTAATATATACTATGAAGAATTGAGGAGATGCTTAATCATCCTCATCCCCATCCTCTTTTTTTTCACTCGAAGAAGATTAATCTTTGTCATGGCCAAGACCACTTGCCTCAACTCTCTTTCCCCTTCATTAGGGGACAAATATTCAAAAGAGCAAGTATTTGGTGACTCGTGGGTATTTTCTTAAGGGGTTGACTGATTAGAGTTGTCATTTTCATCATCAATTTCTTCTTCTTCTTTTTCATTGAATGGTTTATCCTCCTATTTGGAAAAGTCTTTGTTAGTTGTCATTGCAATGTAACTACTAATCATGAGAAAAATATATCCGTACATAAACTACTTACCAATTGCATACAATGGTGATGACATGAGTACTATTATAGACAATTTATATGTTATTGCCAATTGCATACAATAGTGATGACATGAGTACTATTATAGACAATTTATATATTATTTCCAATTGCATACAATAGTTATGACATGAATACTACTATAGATAGATTCATTTGTCAAATTTATTTTGGCACCTATCATGGTGTATCTTCAATGCACTGTTCTATGATGGACAAACTCAACTCCAATGCACTTTTTTTGCGTTTGATGGATTTTACATCAACACATGGATTATGTGAGGGAGGGTTTTAGCGAAGAGTGCTAGTAAGAGAGGGAAGAATGGTTGATGCAAAATACCATGCCACTGCCCAAGTTTATAGCTTGTTAGAAAAAAAAAAAAAAAATCAGAAATACATTCTCATTAAAATACTCTCCCGTTAATTCCACCAAAAGAAATTTCACAATGCAAATGAAATTCTTTAAATTTATTTGCCAGG
Source organism: Picea engelmannii (assembly GCA_009831015.1). Lineage (NCBI taxonomy): Eukaryota > Viridiplantae > Streptophyta > Pinopsida > Pinales > Pinaceae > Picea > Picea engelmannii. Next base: position 5,366 of record WSFP011468636.1, on the reverse strand, counting down.
TTAGTGATCAAGCATGTCTGGATGCTCTTAATCATATTGATTCCATTCTTCCACATAGGATCTAATGCCACCCTCATCATAACTACATAAACATGATATTAAATTTCATTTCATACTTCACTTTTCAAAGAATGTTCCAACACGATGTTTATTTAATGAAATTTAGAATATCAAGGCATTTAACCTGTGTTTAACCCACCATTAAGATGATTAGTTAATAATTTCCGCTTAACACATTCCACCGTCAAACTCTGACTATGTCTACAGTTTGACTGTGGCGAGCCAAAAAAACAATGTTTATGGCCTCAAAACAACCCTGAAAGTACAACAAGATGTGTTGACATGAAAACATACAAAATAGGCCAGTTGGATTAGGCAAGAGGCCACCTGTATCCACCTGGAGAATGTGTGAGGCTTCAGACAGCCCCAGAAGTGTAGAACTCACAATTATAAAGCACTACAGAAAGACGTTCTGAACAAAAATGGACACGAGGAGCCAGTTGGAATAGGTGGGTGGCCACCAATATCCATCTGGATCATACTAGAAGAGGAGCCAGTCAGGCAGTTAAGATTGCCCATGATGCATAAATTCTACGTGGAGTGCTTGCAGGTACCTGGAGCGTGCGAGGCAGTTGGATTGGACAAGCGAGTGGAGCAGAGAACTAAGGGATAACGCTCCCCAACATTGAAGAATATAAAAAAGGAGCCTAAATCCTAGATAAAGTGTTGGTTAATGTCTTAAGGATTTTATGAGAAGTTATTAGCTAGTCTGAGAGTTTTGAGTTAGCTACCAACATCGAGCTCACCCTAAGCCTACTGCAATATTATAATGTCTTTGAATATATTCCTGTATTTTGATATGTTCGAGTCCTAAAGAAAGGCACATGGCACATTCTATGTATTCCCCTCTTGATATAATGATGATATGAGATTCCATGGATGTCATAGGCAAATGTTCAACGTAATGTATAGCTCTATTATGGTGAAATACCTATAGTAATGAATATATGGCAGTTCCAATCTATTATGTGTCTGTTTTGAATGGGTTGAATGTGGATGTGTATTGTTTTCATTCTTAGTCCTTAATGAAGTATCAGATCTGAGTTATATGGATGCCAATTGCAATAGTGTTTAGTATGTTTGATCCTTCATCACCGACATAAGACCTTATGGTCTTTATGATCCTCTCTGCATCTCGGGTGAGACTTTCCTTGGCCCTGGCCGAGGATTGATATGAAGGTGCTTTGGAGTTTTGGTGGACATGCTCTAGACAAATCCTAGAACTAAACCATGACAGCGTTAGGAAGTATAGTGTGCGTGCAAGCGTGAACCAAAACAACGACAAACATCCCAACAAATGGCTTCATTGTCGGGACCTGAAGTCTTGTTGAAATTGATGGAGGAAAAGAAAATTTGTGGTGGCATCCTTCTAAGGAGGAGATTCAAGACTAGATAAAAGCAAAAGAGGATGAGTTTTCCCTGTGAGAGACGCAAGGAATGCAAGTGAACACGAAGGAATGGAAGGACCGATACATTTACTCGGACATGCATGAGCTCTTCTTTAGAGAATTTAATGTATGTTGCATGAATGGTTAAAAAGACAAGTTGTTGTCGATTCAATTGTGTTACGAGTGGAGCTAATAGTTTAGGATCAAGCCAAGCTTGATGGTTTGAAGGTGTTAGAAAACAGGTGGATTCGGGTGATTGATTTCTAGTTCGCTCGAGTGAAGCAAGGATACACTTTTGAATTCGCCATTTAATGTTGTGATTCTTTCAGTGAGGTTGAAAGAAAGTTCTAAGAAGGTCCAAGAAAGTGAATGCTCGAAGAGATTCCACTTTGTATCAATATGTTATTCGTAGAGAGGAGATTGATGCACATGGAGCCCGATAAGATGGTTGAGTAAACCCCCCAGTGCTGGGGGGGCTTTAGAAAAGCTAGGAAAAAGATGGATCCATTGAGGAGGATCCAAGAAGTTGCTAAGATGAGGTCATGATGTGAATGTAGCCAGAGGACCAGAGGAGAAAAATAGTCAAGAGATGTGCAAGAAGAGCTAAGTTGAGAGAGAAGGATGAGCAAAGGAGTGGAGAAGAGTTGGACAAGGGTGCGTAGTGAGGTGTTGGGCCCAAAATGAAGACGAAAATCACACCACGCAGTGGTGAGAGAGAGGATATTGTGCTAGAGTGGAGCACAAGCAAGGACAGGCCTGTAAATAGGCTTGGAATCAAAGATACCAATAGTGACAGTAGTGGTAGTGAGGGCCTAGGTGACGAAGCCCGTACCCTTTGGTTGTTGCGGTATGTTGCAACCTTAAGAGAATCAAGAGCACCCAGGGATAGCCACAAATTTGTGGTGCATCGAGGAAATCTAAGGAGGAAACGTCGCATGATTATGCGCCGACATAAAGAGAAGATCTTGTGTAGCTCTGTGAAGTACCAATCTAAAGAGAATGTGGTGCTCAACATAGTGGCAGTATGCTGAGAAAGAAAGAGACTAGTGCATGGAGTAGCAACATGCTGAGTAGAGAAAGTGATTATGTGCAAGGTGGCAGTGTCATTGGGTCACCTCAAATTAATTGGGTCACGTGGATGCAAATTAATAGCTCATTGGGTCACCTCACGAGAAGTTTCAGAAGAAGATGTTCCTACCCTCCCTTTGTACCTCCCCCCTCACACTTTTTTAATCAAGAATAAACCACAATAGATAACAGAGAGATTGGAGTTGAAGAAAGAGAAGAAGAAGAAAGAAGTGAAAAAGATAGTGAAGAGGAAGGTGAAATGAACATTACCTTACCCCGAGTGATATTGGTGTGGAAAGATCCCATCAATAATAGTCGGAGAAGCGGAATTACTTCTAGTTCTAAGATGGTGAATCAAGACAATACACTACAGTTGCTTGTATTCCATGGAGCAAGAAAAGACGATGCAGAGCAACATTGGTTCACATGTGAAGCAATATGGTCTATGAAGAGGGTTACAGACGATGGAACGAATATCGCGTAGTTAGAGACTACATTTAGGGATAAAGCCCTAACATGGTACATGAAATACAAGGCCATTGTGCCAACAAGATAGACAAGGTCCCTAGCAGAGATCAAGGAGGCTCTGCTTCAGGAGTTTTAGAAGTCGAAGTTTGAGTCCTAATTTATAACGAAGATCAAAGAATCAAACAGAAGGAAGGAGAGACCCTCTGTGTAACACCCCAGGTTTCGAACCCCCATTTTAAATAATGTATTGTTACAATGCTGAGAGGCCTGAATGCCCAAACAATTATTAAAGGGGCCAGTATGCCCCATAAATGTAATGTTTTGATCATTATTAATAATAAACACATCGTTGGCTGCTAGACGAACAAGGACTAGAGTTATAGGGGGCTATGATTCCACAAGAGAGGGAGATTGAGGGACTAAGTGTTTATTTTCTATTTTTTTTATTACCCTTTTTGTCTAAGGGAGGGGATCGGTTACGTGAACTTCTTGGGGAAGGCCAAGAGATTCTTGTTTCCCCACAAGGTTACTTAAACCCGCCTCTGGTCTGATGGGCGGGTTCGACTGATGACTTGTTCGTTGTTTTCCCATTCACTCACTCATTTTTCCCTCATGCACTCCCATGCACCCCCTGACCCATTCATCGACCATCTTCACCTGCATCTTGGCTTGGCAAAGGAAATGAAGTTGTTGAAGAATTATCCACTGGATAGTTGGTTGTAGTGGTTGCTGGTGTGATCCAACCATGACCTGGGGCCTTTATGTCTGAAATGCATTGGCATGTGACCTATTTTGTTCACAACTGCGAGTCCTGAGAGTCCCAACATTGAGATTCTGGACCAGCTATGCCGAAGGCCCTGAAAATAAAGGAGAAGGACTACCTGAGGAACTGTGTGGCAGAGAAGGGTGGAGGTCCAGTCTCTTGGGCCAGTACAGGCTGGGTAGAAGTGAGTTGGGTACTTGGATTGTTGTGGGTGTCGAGAAACCTGTGAGAGGTTGAGAGCTGACTGGTTTGGGAACCCAATTACACTCTGGAACTGTCCTTGTCGATTCATAGCCCTGGCTCAGGGGTGACACTGTTGTTGATATTTGGAGCAGTGGTGTCTACGGTTGGGTGGAATGTCCTTGGTCTGCAGCCAGTCGGTGTCATATTTCATAAAGATAAGTGCTCTCTGTCGTGATATTATTATCTGTGTATGAATGTATTCCAATGTGTAATTTAATTATCATTTACATGTATATGAATGTATTTTCATTGTGTATATTTGATTATCGTTTAATATAATCTTTAGATTATGCATGCTTGCTGGATATTGTTGTGCATGTCATTAAATCTGTTATCTTATGCATCCTTAATATATGAATAAGGTATCAACATGAGAAAGAAGTATGAGGGTGGGCTTGTAGGTAGCGTTCCCCCCGCCTGTGGGTGGTTGGGTATGTTACAGTTTGGTATCAGATCTTCTGGTTGAAACATCGGGCCGGTATGGGTCGGGTCTGTTGGTCAGAGCCTCGTGGTCAAGATCGAACTCTGACCGAGAAATTGAAAATCTTAGGAGGAATGGCGTTGCAGAAGCTACGTATGAGACGAAACGTCATAGATCCTCTGTAAGGGTTCGAAGGATCGTGACTGTCCCTTTTGAATTCGGGAGTGATCGCCATTGTAGGATCAGGAGAGATCCAGGATCGTTGGATTAGAGGACAAGTGAACAAGGGTCGTCCGATGAAAATAAAGCAAGGACTAAGGTCATGATCATTGGATCCCATTAGAGAGAGAGATCAATGGCCAACAGGCATTGCGGAAAACCGAGTTTCATGGGAGTTAATTTCCCAAGGCAGTCCCGCAATCCAAACCACGGTTTCACCAAGGGATTATGTGTCAGCATCAGGAGAATTGCGAGGCAAAAAGCGAGTTACTCCAAACCGTCGATGCATGCCCCCGCAAATTTGAAAGGCATGCAGTGATCTGACAGAATAGGGTTCGAACATCAATACTCCAAATAGCTGAAGTAGTTGGGGACCCTCGATCCATAGGAGGAAACGCGTCAACCGATCATGTGTTCTGGGTGAAAGAACTCTGGAGGAATCTGTTCGAGAAGTTTTCAGTTCAGTTTTGAGACTCTCGAAGCTCGGAGAGCCGAAGCAAAACTCGACTGTCCAATCATCCGAGAGGATCTCAGCCATTGCTCTATCGAGAGCCACACATCACCAAATCCATGGCTTCAGATAAAATCCAGTGAGGCCAGATAAGTTCAAAATTTGAGATTTTCGGAGTCTCGAAGGAATCATAGCCATCGATCCGCGGGAGACACGTGTCGGTAGATCGCGAGCCCCAGATAAAAACATTTTCAAGGAAAATGGTTGAAGTTTGAGGTCTCCGAA
>ML877053.1:6372-18044 GCA_009831015.1 Picea engelmannii | reverse complement strand
AAGTCTCAAGGTTGTGGACCTGAGTGAAGCATTGAGAGACTGCTGCTGCAGGTGTGTGCAGAGTCGAAGGATTTCAACACTTGGAAGTGCTTGAAAGTCTGCCGCAAGGAGTGCGTGCAAGGGTTTTTCAGAAGATGCAGAGTTGTGGGAAATTTTAGAGGGATTTGAACCTTCGAAGGAGCCGAAGGAAGGCATAGCGAAGTCGGACCACAAAAGGACTGAGTCTCAGAGGAAGAACGGACGGTCGGAATTCTCTGTTGAGAATCGGCAAAGTCCCGTGAGCCGTCAGATCTCATGAAAGAGCAAGAGAGTTACCGCGAGTATTCCTAAAGGTTCTAAGCTCAGGAGGGGGTGGACCATAGATCCGAGCCATAAGGACCATTGGATTTACACATGGATACTTGTAAGTTGAGGAGTGAAGTTGAATTGTCCGCAAGGAGTGCGTCGACAAGGTGTTCAGAGGTTTGTCTCTGAAAGCTCAGGAGAGAAAGCTTTTGTTCTCATTTCAATAGAAGTGTAGTTTGACACAGGAGTCGTGCAGGGAGTGCGCAGGCTGAGCGAATTCTCAGGGTTGTGGACCTGAGTGAAGCATTGAGAGACTGTTGTTGCAGGTGTGCATAGAGTTGAAGGATTTCAACACTTGGAAGTGCTTGAAAGTCTGCCGCAAGGAGTGCGTGCAAGGGTTTTTCAGAAGACGCAGAGTCGTGGGAAATTTTAGAGGGATTTGAACCTTCGAAGGAGCCGAAGGAAGGTATAGCGAAGTCATACCACAGAAGGATAGAGTCTCAGAGGAAGAACGGACAGTCAGAATTCTCTGTTGAGAATCTGCGAAGTCCCGTGAGCCATCAGATCTCACGAAAGAGCAGGGGAGTTACCGTGAGTATTCCTAAAGGTTTTAAGCTCAGGAGGGGTCAGACCATAGATCCGAGCCATAAGGGTCGTTGTATTTACATGGGGATACTTGTATCGGGGTTTTGTAGGTTGAAGTCCCGTAAACCTTGCAACGAGAATCGTGATATCATGAAACGCAAAATCTTGAAGGCCAAGAGAACAGTGTGGAACCAAAGGAGCCAGCGAGGTGGGTAGGTGGCATGTTGTTTCGTAGTTTCATTGAGTGAAGTACCAAAATTGTTACATTAGGATTCGTGATATTGCAAAGTCTGAAGTCTCAACAGAAATGAAGTGGCATTGAAAAGTCAAAGCTCGTGAGTGTATCGGAGTTTCAACAAATCAGGATTCGAGAGTCAAGGAGAAAAGTTTCTCGACATCGCGATCGACAAACTCGCGATAGGAAAAATCTCGAAAGGAAAAAGGAAAGGTCAGTGTTGACTGTTTCGGGTTTTGAGGATTCAAGAGACCAACGCTTGACCACTGGATTCAAGAAGTTGCGAAGTCCGATCCCCCAAGTGTAAAGAGGGGATCCCGTGAGAGTTGTTGTGGGTGCAGATTTCCTGATAGGGAAATAGAAGAGCCGTTTAGAGTTCTTTGGGCCAGTGGTAAAGAAAAGATCCTTTGTTGTTGTGGACCTTCCGACCTGCGGGTTGAGAGGTTGTGGGCGTCGACATCAACTTGGTATCAAAGCTCAGAAAGGTTCTTCGCTTTCTGTAGCAGAGAAAAATAAGAATTCACCATGCCACCAAGGAGAAGGGATAGGAAAACACCCGATCCACCAGAGGATAGGGAAATGCCGAGAAGAAGAGGTAGGTATATGACTGATATAGCCATGGAGAAAGAAATGCATGATCTATGAGCTAGACTCGAAGACATGGAGACAACCCAAAGATGCACAGTCAGTGCTGGGGATCTCAATGATTCCGAAAGTGAAATTGAGGCTGAACATGAAGAAGAAGTTGCAGCAAACGAATGTTTGATCAGAGTTATTGCAAGAATGGGTGCAAGAATGAAGATGGACATTCCAGTTTATGAGGGAAACTTGGATGCAGAGGAGCTTATAGACTAGATTAGAGCTCTAGACACACACTTTGACTATGAAGATGTCGAAGATGACAAGAAAGTCAAGCATGTTGTCACAAGATTGAAGGGACAGGCAACATTGTGGTGGGATGAACTACAAGCTGACAAACGTTGCAAGGGCAAGCAAAAGATCAAGATCTGGGATAGAATGATCGCGAAGATGAAGGAGAAATTCATCCCCAGGGATTACTAGATTACTCTGTTCAGGAGGATGCAGAACTTGAGACAGAAGTTGATGACAGTAAAAGAATACACTGAAGAATTCTACAAGCTGAACATCAGGGCAGGTCATCGGGAAAGCGATGATGAAATTTTTTCCAGATACATGAATGGTCTGAGATACGACATTCAGGATGAGATGAGCATGGTAACCATCCGAACAGTGGAAGATGCTTATCAGATGGCTCTAAAAGAAGAAGAGAAGCTGAACCGAAAATAGGGTCAAGGAGGCCAAGGCATAAGTCAGCCCAGAGGCAAATCAATTGCCCAACATAAATATCAAAATCCCAAGGAGGATTGGAAGAAACCTCAGGCTCAAATTGAGAGAGGTGGAAGCTCACAGCGAGGGAAATATGTTGGACAACAAGGGCAACATACTGAACAGAGAGAAGATTATGCTGACAATAACACTTTTCCTCATACTAGAGGTAGAGGAAGAGGAAGAGGTGGAGTAATAACATGCTTCACATGTGGAAAGAATGGGCACAAATCTTATGAGTGTCCAGATAAAAAGAAAGAAGGGGGAGAAGCTCACATCACCGAAGCACAAAGGCGAGATGTTGAGGCAGAAGATGTTGAAGGCGGAAGATCATTGATGATGCAAAAAGTTCTTTTGACAGCAGAGAAGGAGGTGGAGAGTTCAGTCCAAAGGACCAGACTTTTCAGGACTGCTTGCAAGACCAAGGATAGGGTATGCAAGGTCATCATGGATAGTGGTAGCACAGATAATCTCATTTCTATGGAGATGTTAGAAAAGCTGGAGCTGGAGACGATTGATCATCCAAGCCCATATAGAGTTTCGTGGCTACAAAAAGGACATCAGGTAACTGTCACTAAACAATGTTTAGTTGAATTTAAGATAGGAGGATATAATGATAAGATATTATATGATGTTATTCCTATGGATGTTTTTCATCTATTGCTGGGTAGACCATGGAAATATGACAGGAATGTGATTCATGATGGGAGAATGAACACATACACCCTAGAGAAGAATGGGAGGACTCACATGTTGCTTCCAATCAAGGATAAGGAGGTGAAACCGGAAGTAAGCCACACTGTACTTCTCATGAGTGGGAAGGAACTTCTTACAGAGGTTAAGAAGAAGGAAGAACCATAATTCATTGTGGTCAGAAAGCCTAGAATTGTTTTGACCAGCACAAGGGTGGATGATTTACCAGAAGAAGTTCAGGAACTGCTGGAAGAGTTCGTTGACATAGTAGTGGACGAATTACCTTGTTCATTGCCACCGATCAGAAGTGTGAGTCATCATATTGATCTCATACCAGGAGCTAGTTTTCCAAACAAATCCACATACAGATTGACGCCGCAAGAGAATGAACAGGTTAAAAGGCAAGTCCAGGATTTATTGGACAAAGGTTTGGTCAAGGAAATCTTGATTCTGTGTGTCGTTCCAACAGTACTCAGTCCGAAGAAAGATGGAGGCTGGAGGATGTGTATTGAGTCGAGGGCGATTAACAAGATAACCATCAGGTACAGATTTCCATTACCAAGGATGGATGATCTGATGGATTGCTTGAGTGGAGCAAAATATTTTTCAAAGATTGATTTGAAAAGCGGTTATCACCAGATCCGCATGAGAGAAGGTGATGAATGGAAGATAGCATTCAAAACCAACGAAGGGTTGTATGAATGGCATGTTATGCCATTTGGCTTAACAAATGTGTCGAGTACTTTCATGAGGTTGATGAACGAAGTCCTGAGGGAGTTCATCGGAAACTTTGTTATCGTGTATTTAGATGACATACTAGTTTTCAGTAAAACAGTGGCAGAGCATCTGAAGCATTTGGCTACAGTGATGCAGAGGTTACAGCAGGAGAAGTTGTTAATAAACATGAAGAAATTTTCATTCATGAAGACAGAGCTCATTTATCTGGGGTTTGTTATTTCTACAGATAAATTAAGGATGGATCCAGATAAGGTGGAGGTAATCAAGAATTGGCCATCACTGAAGAATATTTTTGAGGTGAGAAGTTTTCACGGATTGGCTAGTTTCTACCGAAAGTTCATCAGGAATTTCAGTGGAATTAGCGTAGCGATGATGGATATAGTGAAGAAAAGACACAAGTATTTTCATCGGACTGAAGAAGTTGAGAGGATTTTTCATTTGTTGAAGAGGAAGATCATAGAACAACCAATTTTGGTGTTGTAGGATTTCCAGAAGACATTTTAAGTGAAATGTGATGCAAGAGGATTCGCAATCGAGCCAGTCTTGAGTCAGGAAGACAGGCCGATAGCATACTTCAGTGAGAAGCTGAATGAAGCAAAAGTGAAGTACTCCACTTATGATAAGGATTTTTATGCTATCATACAGGCATTGAAGAAATGGAGACATTACTTGATCCCGAAAGAGTTTGTCTTATACAGTGACAATCATGCATTGCAGTTTGTGACTCAAAAGGAAAAGTTGAATCAGAGACATGTCAAATGGGTTGAGTACATGTAGAATTTCACTTTTGTGATTAAACATATTTCTGGTACTGCTAACAAAGTGGCTGATGCTTTGAGCAGGAAGTGTTTTCTATTGCAGGAGTTCAAAGTCAAAACATTGGGTTTTGATGATCTCAGGAACATGTACGCAGATGATCAAGATTTTAAGGAAGCGTATGAAGCAGCTGAGAATCCAATTCTCAGAGACAGAAGCCAATGGATAGAGTACATGATCCAGGAAGGATTATTGTTTAAAGGTAACCAACTGTGTATTCCGAAATGCTCCATGAGGGAGAATTTTTTGAAGGAGAAGCACAATGGAGGATTGGCAGGGCACTTTGGTCACGACAAGATGTTTGCAAAATTGAATGAGTCATATTTTTGGCCGGGAATGCAAGAAGACGTCAAGATATTTGTAGACAGATGCAGAATTTGCCAGCATTCGAAGGGAAGGAGATAGAATGAGGGATTCTATCAACCATTATCCATACCAAAGATGTTGTGGGATGCGATCAACATGGATTTCATATTGGGGTTGCCAAGAACACAAAGAGGTTTTGATTCAATATTTTTGGTGGTGTATATATTTTCCAATATGGCACACTTCATTCCATGTCAGAAGACCAGTGATGCAACTCACATTGAGAATCTGTTTTTCAAAGAAGTCATTCGACTTCATGGCTTACCAAGGAGTATAGTTTCAAATCGATATACAAAGTTCATAGGGCACTTTTGGAGGACCTTGTGGAAGAAGCTGGGGACTAACTTGTCATTCAGTTTGGCTTATCATCCTCAGACGGATGGACAAACAAAAGTAGTGAGCAGAAGTCTGGGAGACTTGCTGAGAAGCTTGGAGACAGAACACCACAGCCAGTGGGACAACATATTACCACAGACAGAATTTGCTTATAACGACTCAGTTAAAAGAATCACAGGGCAGAGTTGTAGTGTCCCCAAGGCCGAGCCCCATTGTAAAACATGTCTTAAAATAAATTGTAATTATGTTTTATAGGTTGGTGAGCCAAGTTTTGTATAACTGGTAGGCTTGTGTGTTTGTTAGGACAAATAGCCTAAGTGTTGAAGGCCAAGAGCCTACTGATGTACTTGTATGTATGTAGAATGATCAATAAAATATAAACACCGCCAAGTGCAGACCGACCACGATGAATGAGTGAAGGGGGACTGAGCATCAACAGAGTGGGCAAGGAATTAGGGGCTGGAGGTGGGGAAAAAGGGGCTAAGTGTTGAGCCTAGAGGGCTTAATCCTTGGAAATAATATTTTATTATTATTCCAAAATATTTGTGCATTTTATGTCTTTATCCTAAGTCCTTTTGGAAGGACACGTGAATTCCCAAATGGTGGGAAGAACGTGTGCTGGTGGAACGCATGCAGTTCCAGGGGCGACAAGTGTCAACCCTGGTGCATGCAAATATAATAGCCGAGATGAACCATGGAGGGGAATTTTTCTTCTCCATTCTACCCGACCGTCTGAGCGCGAACCCGTCTAACCTCTGCAAGAATACCCTCGTACAATCTCGAAACAAAAACGGTGAGACTATCCAGTGATTGTTGAACTTGTTTGGGGAAGCGCGTGTCCATTTTTCCCAATTGGTTGTTGCGACCACGCAGTGCTAGACTGCGCGTGGCATACTGGCCAGAGTAAGCTCGTGCTGAGCTTGTGTATGAACTCTCTTCTGGTGAGGGAGGCATCTGTGGTTGGAAGAGGCAGGTTGTCAGGCCTGTGAGCAACTCTTTCCAGGTGAAAGAGCTTGTTGGGAAGTGTTTTCTTCCAGAGAGTGCCCAGCACCAGCTACGGGCTCTAAGACTTCCTGATCCGGCCTATTACCTAGACCCAGAGGGGAGATTAGCACCGATGGACTGTGCGTGTGAAGGTGTATACTCCCGAGCGAAACAGGCATGTGGGGAATGAGAGTCTGGTAGTAGTGGGCATAAGATGGTATCTTTGGGAAGAATTTTTCCAGATATTTCTGTGTTGTCTTCCTTGTAACCTCAGCCTAGCCTAGGATTCCTTGCCTTGGGGGTGGAGCTTAGTCCTAGCTCGGGGGTGACCCACTGTTGAGATGATGAGCAGTGTGGTCTAAGGATGGGAGGTTTGTGGAAGGTCTGCACTTGGTTGGTGGATTTCGCCACTGTTAAAAGATAAGTATCTAACTATGTTCTTATCACATTTTGCATGACTGTGATACATAAATTATCATGTTTTCTGCTGTGTAAATGAATTACTGTTGAAACCTATGTATTGTCTAATTATAACAATAACTATATGTTTATTCTGAGAATAAAAATGTATCTCTTTGTTGTTACGCATGTGATTATACAATTCTGTATGTTTTTTTGTAAAAGTCCATGTACAGTTTGTTACATAGTGCGTTATAAGCTCTGGGTAAGCAAAAGGGTACACTACAAATTGGTATCAGAGTGAAGGTTTTGACACTGAGCCTAGATGGGCCAGTGGAGCGGTCCTTGGACTAAGAATGTGAGGGGAAATTGAGTCGGGAGGACCAATTTCGGACCCTGGTTTGCTCTGAAACGTCAAGGAGACACTTGACGAGTTTTTAGTAAGAACTCAGGAAGTTTAGCGGTGCAGTGAAACTGCAGCCGATGTGGTCTACGGCCACGGGGAGACAGGTCTCTACACCAATGGTGTTATAACCTTGGGATCTGTTCGGGAGGGAAGGCGAGCCCTCGTGATCGTCATATCTGGGAAAAATGCATGTAGGAATTAAAATTCCTTTTGAAGTACATAGGAAATATGGAAATCGTGATACGCGAAGTCCCGAGGAAATCCGAGCCGTCCATCTGAGGAGGACAGGTGGTAGCAATTGTGGAGTCGGCGAAGTGCCGAAGAGATCCAGGATTCGGGTCTCGCGAACGTGGGAGTTCGCAGGGTAAGGGCCCAAGAGTTGGGTGCTCCAAGTCGCGAAGTCACGAAGTCACGAGGAGCGAAGACAACCGTTGGATCCGGATTGCAGGAGGACTGTTGGATACGCACGTGGGATCGTGTATCGGGGCCTCACGAGAAAAGGATCGAGAATTTGGCCACGGGGGTCGCGAGGTTGCGAGAAATGATACCCCGATAGTTGGAGGACCGTGTGGGCCATAGCGAGGCCGGTGAGTGGAATACAGGTGGCACGAAGCCTCGGGATCTCGCTGCGAGAAGTCCCGAAGTATTGGCATTAGGATTAGTGATTCACGAAATGTTGAGAGACGAGGTTCGTGTGGTCACGTGGCAGAGCATAAGGTGGGACCCGCGTGGTCGACGGGTGGACACGCGTTGCCTGGAGATAGGAGTCGACACTCTGTTGAATTCTCGCATCTCGGGGGTTCGCGGGATAGGAGGGTGAAAGCTCAATGGTTCAACCGGCGAGGTTGCGAGGTTTCGAGTAGCGGAAGTCCGTCGAGGGAGGAGTCAACTTAGCGTTGACCTATCGCATCTTGGAAGATCGCAACGGGAGGCACAAGAGTTTGACTCACACACCCACGAAGGTGCGAGTTGCGAGAGGCACTGACATTTAAGCCTACCCTATGGTTACATGTGGAGAGGCCACTAACAAAGAAAAGAGCCATACCCTTGCCGCATCTCGCGTATCGGCATTTGAAGGAATGAGTCGAAAGTTTTCGACTCATGAACTCGCGATGTCACGAGTTGCGAAAAGGGTGACTTGGGTTTCGTATATTTAACTGTCGGATCTTCGTGGACAGCTTCTAAAATTTTGTCTTTCATCTCAGTCTGGTACATGCTAATGGTTGTAGCATGTAATTTGTGCACTTTCCTATTGAGTGCATCAACCACCTTATTTTCCTTCCCTTTGATATGCTTGATATCAAAGTCATATTCGCACAGAAATTCCAGCCATCTAATTTGCCTGGCATTTAAAGTTGGCTTATCAAATAAATATTTCAAACCGCTGTGGTCTGTTCTTAATTCAAATTTCTTGCCCATGAGGTAATGTCTCCATTTCCTCAAGGCATGGACGATTGCTGCCAGCTCTAAATCATGAGTGGCATAGTTCTTCTCATGTTCCTTCAACTTTCGGGACTCATAACAAATTACAAATCCCTCTTGGTTGAGAACTCCTCCCAGTGCCTCCTTACACGCATCTGTACACACTACATAATCCTTGTATGGATCTGCAATCTTCAGGATTGGAGTACTGGTTAGCAGCTGCTTCAATTGTTGGAAGCTGCTCTCACATTGTTCAGTCCACTAGAACTTCTTCTCCTTCCTTTGCAAGGAAGTGATAGCATGAGCTATCCTTGAAAATTTGGCTATGAACCTCCTATAGTAACCTGCCAGACCCATAAAGGATCTAACTTCTGTCACATTTCTTGGCGTTGGCCATTCTTGAATGGCATGTACCTTTTCAGGATCCACAATGATCCCTTCTTTAGATATTATATGTCCCAAGTAATGGATCTGCCTTTGGTAAAATGAGCACTTGCTCAGTTTTGCGTACAACTGGTGTTCTCTCAACACCTGCAACACCATTCTCAAGTGTTGTTCATGTTCTTCCTCTGTCTTGGAATACACCAAGATATCGTCCAAGAAGACTATGACAAAATTGTCCAGATAATTCCTGAACACTCCATTCATTAAGCACATGAAGACAACAGGTGCATTGGACAGTCCAAACGGCACCACTGTAAATTCATAATGACCGTACCTTGTTCTGAAGGCGGTCTTGATGATGTCTTCATATTTTATTCTCACTTGATGATATCCAGATCGAAGATATATTTTCGAAAATACTTTCGCATCCTTTAACTGATAAAAAAGATCATCAATCCTTGGTAGAGGATATTTGTTCTTGACAGTGACTTTATTCAACTGTCGAAAGTCAATGCACAGCCTCATCATCCCATCTTTATTCTTCACGAATAGGACTGGGGCTCCCCACGATGACACACTGGGGTGAACGTAACCTTTCTTTAGTATCTCATCGAGCTGCAGTTGCAACTCTTTCAGCTCTGGTGTGCTCATTCTATAAGGAGTCTTTGAAATTGGAGCTGCTCCAGGCATCAGATTTATAGAAAAATCGATGTCCCTCTTCGGAGGTAGTCCAGGCACCTCCTGAAACACGTCCTCAAACTCTTTGAGCACCCTGTGGTATTCCAGATTCAAGACCACATTTTGGGATGCTTCTTCCACCCGAGCTGCAAATAACTGATAGCCTTTCCGGTAACACTTCTTCAGCTGCATGGATGAGATTTCTCTAACAGCCACGGCTCTAGGAATTCCTTGGATTGTTACCTGATTTCCCTCTTCATCCAACCATGTGAATCTCTTGTTACGACAAACAAGAAGGGCATGGTGTTGGTCCAACCAGTCCATCCCAATTAAGCAATCATATGAACCTAAAGGAAGAACGTTCAATTCAGCCTTAGTGCTCATTCCTTTCATGTCCACCGAATAGGACTTAACCAATTCAGTGACCTTCCTCTTGGGCCCTGTGGCCAACTGCACTAACCAAGACTTCTCATGTTTTCTCCTCGTTAGATGCAAATTTTCCACCACTCTAGGATCTACATAGCTATGGCTAGCCCCTAAATCAATTAAAATAATAAGGGGTCGGTTGTTAATCATACCTTCCACTTCAATCATGTGCGATTGAAATTTTTCTTGCTTGTTGTCCAGGGCTACGTAGATCCTCGGCATTCTGCTACCCATATCCTCCACTGTTTCAGCTTGCTGAACAGTATGTACAGTTCTCACCTTACCATTTTTATAGGGACAATCTATGTACTTGTGGTTTCCTTGACAACCCCAACACTGAATGGGCGCCTGTCTTTGTCTTTTTGGTCTCTCTTCAGTCATTCTCGACTCTCTAAATGATGGCTGTCCCTGAAGACTGTTTCTGAAAAAGGAAGGCTTGTCTCCCTTCTACCTATGTTCTTTCTTAAACCTCTTCTGGTCATCCCAAGCCTTCCGAAAGGTAGGCTTTTCCCTTTGTTGTTTGTATAAACATTTCTCTTTTCTGATGGTCTCTTCCATGGTCTTAGGATCGTCATATTGAATCTTGTCACTCATGAAAGGTGGTAGTCCACACAAATACCTCTGAATCTTGACAGCCTCGTCTTTGATGAATGGAACATACTTCAGTAGTTCCAGAAAACTTCGTTCATACTCATCAATGGTCCTAATGCCCAACTTGAGTTCTAAGAACTCCTTCATCTTTCTGTCATAGTATCTTTTAGTCAGGTATTTCTTCTCGAAATACCTCTTAAATTCCTTCCAAGTGACCTCTTTCTCCCTGATGTGCTGCACCTGCACAAACTGATCCCACCACATGGATTCTTTTCCTTTCAGTTGGTACATTGCAATTCTTCCTTCTGCATGGGCAGAATAATTCTACAATTGGAAGTATTTCTTCATGCCAAGCAACCATGTCTCGGCATCTTCCTCCTTCTTGTGTTCTCCATCGAATGTTGGAGGCTTAATCTTGTTCATCTCTCCTTTCAATTCCTCTCTTCCAGATTTTCGATGTTTTCTGGTAGGGGATGGGCTTGAACTGCTGTGTGTCTCCTTGTCTGAATGTCTTTGGGAGCGACTAATATGTCGGCTACCACTCCTCGATCTACCTCTTCTCCTATGGGTTTTGCGACTCTCTGCCATACTTGAGTCTCTTTCTTTCTCGAGTTTCTTCTCTATTCTTTCCAGGCTCTTCAACATTTTTAAATTGAATTCACCTTGCTGATCCCGGATTTTCATGAGCTTCCGGCTATCAGCTAGGCGAGCCTGGGCATATTCCTGCAATCTTTCAATGAGTTGCATCATATGTTCTTCCTTATCCATCTATTTTATGTGCCCATTGGAGTTCGATCCCTCCACTCCCATATGGACATTCTTTCCTTCCCGTTCGTCTTCCATTTCAGGGGTAATCTGCACTCTTCCCCACTCCATACTCGGTGTTGATTAACTGGAGTTCTGGCCTTCGTTCAAATCTGCACATGCACCGTGCAATTGAATTCGAAATTTGTCAGGCCATTAAATTTCATGAACAATCCA
>WSFP011468623.1:0-32015 GCA_009831015.1 Picea engelmannii | reverse complement strand
GGTCCTTATGAGAGTCTGAACACATAATTGTAGAGACATCACCAGAGTGACCAAAATAATGTGTAACAATAACATGTAGGAAACAAAGTATGGAGTGCAACTAACATAAGAGATTTTGATAGACGTCATGCAACATATCTTAGAAAGAATGTGTATTTTTTATGAAACACTTGTTGCGATGGTACACTTTTTTATTTATGAAATCGTGTATATTTCACTATATATAAAATTGTAGATATACTTATTACACTTTATTTATATGTTTGTAGATGGAACTTGAAGATGATGAACATAAAAAACAAGTCGATCATCTAAGAATTAGGTGAAATAACCAAAGTACAATATCACCTATAAGTGATGAAGAAATGAGGCATGCACACAACTCAAGCAATGACAACATTTCAAGTGTTGAACGACAATCAATATCATTGAATGTTACTGCAAGTTGTATGTTTTGGAATATTTGTTTGTGAAAATGGATTTTGTTTAATGTACCTGATATATTGTTCCAATTGCACAAGGACATGTTATCAACATAAAAAACAAGTTGATCATCAAAGAATTAGGTGAAATAACCAAAGTACAATATCGCCTATAAGTGATGAAGAAATGAGGCATGCACGCAACTCAAGCAATGAACGACAATCAATGTCATTGAATGTTACTGCAAATTGTATGTTTTGGAATATTTGTCTGTGAAAATGGATTTTGTTTAATGTACTTGATATATTGTTCCAATTGCACAAGGACATGTTATCAATAAGTGTAACAACTACATATTGGTTGTATTTTGATTATTGTGGACCTTTACGCCGTCCCATTTTGTATGGCCATGGGTCTCTTATTCATATATAATAAAATGGGTTTCTTATTTTATTGCATTGTCGAATGTTGTAAAATGTTGTGTTGTTGATTAATTAATATGTGGATGATTTACATAGTTAAAATATGAAAGGTGTAATCCATTGGATAACGCATTAATGCAATCATTATATCAAAATGCAATAACAAAAATATAAAAAATAATATTATTATAAAAAATGTTTGATTTTGAGATGATTAATTGAAAATTTGTAAAAAAACACAATTAATTAAAAATGTATACATATTGGTGCATTGTATTATTATGAACTCACTAAACGATGCGTGCAATAATATAGAAATTAGTGTGTGTTAAGGGTTTCTACATATCAGTGCCTATAATTATATTTAAGCACCAGTGCCAAATATTGAGAAAAACATTGTTCCTTAAACGATATAACGTGCAATTATATTTATTGCTTCAACATTTTATGGTGCACATGGTTATAATACACACCAATGCTCTAAATATAATATATGCATCAGTGCTTTTAATATTATATGTGCATCGATGTGTTTAATATAACATATGCACCAATGCTTAGTAACAAAGAATAGCGTCAACATCTCATCTTGAATATTCAAAATTTCACTACCCTTTCGATGCACAGAGTAATACACACATCGGGATGCATGAATTATACAAGCACCGGGGCATACATAACATGTAAAATCATTGGTACATTAACTGACTTAGAAAGCACCAGTGTTGCATACACAAACAATATGGAACCGATGTGTAACAATTATAAGAGCATCGATGTTGCACACAACAATCTAATGTGCAAAATATATAAAAGCATCGGTGCCTTTTAATTTATTTGTACACATCAGTGCTTTTGTATTAAGGGTGAACTAGTGTGCTTTAACAATGAAAGCACCGAAAAATAAGACCTTCGCTACAACCTTCGCCCACCCAATTTTTTTTAGTTATATGGAACATTTGTTAAAACCTCCACTTCAAATAACAAAGGTTTTTTTGAAAAAAAATCATCTCATAATACTAAAAACCTTCACAAAAACCTCCACCATAAGGTGTTCTCCTTGTAGTGGTTATTTTTCATCATATGTAAATCGCTTCACTACAAATCTTCAATGATAAATATTTTAAAATGGGGATTACTATGTTGTGATGCTAATGGGGTATATGAGGAGTCAAATTTACATGTGATAATAAGTCGATATAATATCGGGCATAAATAGGCAATGATAATAATTAGTATATACTCAATAAATCCATTGTTATACAAAATAGGGTTATGATTACTGTACTTCTGTGTTTGGTTGATCTAGGAGGTCTTCTTCTAATCTATAAGGGTTACTATGTTACTTTGAATAATAATAATTTTGGGAGTTCCCAAGGTGAACATTTAGTATACATTATTTCCATGTAGGTTTATCATGCTTTATTTTTTATTTGTTTCACAATGCCTTAACCCTTGATGGTGTTATCTTTGACCCTAGAATAACTACACAATTTGTAGAATCTTCTTTCCCTGTAATAAGCTATGAAATCCCCCAAGGAGACCCAAGTGGTATTTATTAGTACTTTAAATATTAAGATGTTAGTTGAGAAGAAGTTGTGGGCATAGCAACATCGTGAAGCTTGTTGTAATAGAGTGTTTTTTTCTTATGTGAAGTAGATCTAACCATGTTATTTCTTTCCGGGCAACATGGTTAAGTTTGATAGTCTTATGATAGAATGGGAAAATATGTTCCTTAATGGTCTGGCCCTTGTGTCATTTCCTAGGACTTGGTCAATAAATATTATTACCTCACTCGCCTTTATAGAACCAAGATGGAGGATTTAATAACTTCCATATACCTTGGTTGATTCTATGCTCAAGGGAATTTACCAGCCTAGGGTTAATTATTGTGGTTCCTTAAGCCCTTGTTTTCCATAAGTCCCATTAGATAGGTTGCAAAGAGGTTATCACCATGCTGTGTATTCCCTCATTCACATTGTCGGGTACTACCTCGATTATGATATGGCATAGCTCCCCTTCTTCTAGATCATTTATGACACCTTCGTTGTTATGTTGGAAGCATCTATAGCATGATCTACCATGAATTTTTAATAGTTGATAGGGTCCTACACTCTTATTGATTAATCATGATAATTCACAATGTTATGGGGTGAGACTTATTTGATTTAGCCTATAGTTTGACCACACAAATGGCATTGTTTGCATTGTCTTGCATGAAAAATATGATTATTGGGATCTATGTGTCCAATGCATTTAACACTTTATAGTCATGTGAATCATAGATAAGCCTCCTAATTTATGGATTGGGAAATATTATCTATGACAACACCTTGGAGTGTTGCCAAGATATTAATATGTGGATCCTACTCTTAGTAGTAAACTATGTTGCAAGGCTTGTGATGTCACAAACCCTTTGCATTATTGACCTAATATGGGTCCCTCTCTCTTGTCCTTGATTTTTTCCCGTGTTTTCTTCCAAAATAAGTTCAAAAACTCTTCATATCTCTTCCTAAGAGTTCCTTGACTCATCTCGATCTCATGAAAATCTTTAAGGGGACACTTTTGAGTAAACCCCTCAACTTTTTAATGTGCAAGTTGCATCATTTACGATGGTCAATTTTTGTAGTGGTTCTATCATGATTTACAATTGGGTATCTATTTCATTTAGTACATATCTACCAAATGAGTGAGGAAGTATTTCTTATTCTACCTTCAAATCATGAAATTTACATGGGCTCACCTAGTTCCAGTTATGCTTAGTGGGGTTTCCTTGTAGATTTTAACCTTGTACAATATTTATTGCAAACAGATTTTCAGTAAAAGAATAGAAAAGATACAATGGCAAATACAAACATTACACAAATATTTTTCCCCTGGAAAACCAGCATATTCTATATTCATTCATTGTGATACATTTTTTCCAATACAATATACATATAGGAGCCAGAAGCATAAAAAACCCTAACCCAATGACCTGGATTTTTCAACAACCCTAATTCCTTAATCGAAAAAAGAAAACCATCGGCAAAGAAACCATGTGTCGAAAAAACACCTAAATATGTGACACATTTCTCGAAGCAGAAAAAAAATTATTGCAAACCCCCACATGGGGGGGGGGCATTTGCCCCCCTGCGTGTCTAGTGCAATGGTCAGACACTACTACTCATGTAAAGAATATAACACATACCCAACATTCCTAACCTTTATTTAAGGTGCCCTTAGGGAGAACATGGAGCTCGTGTTTTTCACCTATGAGATTAAGAGGGAGCAATGATTAAAGTACCTTGTGAACCCAGAAAACCCTTCTCCTTCAAGAAGAAGGATAATAAATTAATAGAAGATTGCATAGATGTCATGATTGGAAACTATGTTATCTTGGACGTGGAGCACAACGAAATCTTAGGACAATTTCAAGGCTTGGAAGGCCCATAATGTTTGTTTGAAGGCTACTAAAGAATGTCATTCGATGGAGCTTGTTCTAAATCTGGGAACGGAGTTGGAATTGTTCTCATAAGCCCAGACAAGACGATGCATCCCCATGGTGTAAGACTGGAGTTTCCATGAATGAATAATGAGGTAGAATATGAAGCTTTGATCCAAGGGATGATCCTTGCACAAGGAATGAAAATAGAACATTTCATTGTGACTGGAGATTCAAAGTTGGTCATCAATCACGTTACCCAAAAGTACAAAATCAAAAAAGAAAGACTTAAGATGTATTTCAAAAGGGTTAATGAACTGATGGAATCTTTCATCACTTTCAACATTGCTTTCATTCCAAG
Source organism: Picea engelmannii (assembly GCA_009831015.1). Lineage (NCBI taxonomy): Eukaryota > Viridiplantae > Streptophyta > Pinopsida > Pinales > Pinaceae > Picea > Picea engelmannii. The sequence goes on along the minus strand of WSFP011468623.1, from coordinate 27,385 downwards.
GGACAAGAATCACAAGGTCGATTCACTAGCCTTAGCGGCCTCATTATCAAGCTTAGACGATGTCCTAAGCAAAACGTATTTCCAGGTATAAAGAGCTTTTCGACCATCTGTGTCCAATAATATTGAGTACTTACAAGTATTTGAGAATGATGAACAATTGAATTTTTTTTTGTTAAACGACGATGATGAAGAAGACGATATCTTTATTGTCATCCTAAAAGACTATATAAAAGATAAATCTTTGTTTACAAAAGACGATCATGCCAATAATCTTCTTGAAGAAGTTTCAGTTCGAAAGGCACAAGAAACAAGAAAAGTTGATATTGGAACGGACAAGTCCCATAAATATGTCAACTTGGGAGTTGATTGCACTCCTAAAGAGGTTGATCAATATGTTGCCTTATTCAAATAATATATTGATGTGTTCACTTGGACCTATGATGATTTGAAGGACTATGATAAAACAACATTCCAAAATATCATTCTCTTGAGGGAAGAAGCTAAACCAGTAAAACAAAAAATAAGAATGATGAATCCCAATCTGAAAACTATGGTAAAAATCGAGTTGGAGAAGTTGAAGAAGGCAGGGATAATTTATCCCATCAGACATTTAGACTGGCTTTCAAATCCAGTGATTGTCAGGAAGAAGACCGGGGAAATATGAATGTGTGTTGACTTCAAAGATCTTAACAAAGCAAGCATAAAATATAATTTTCCATTGCCCAACATGGAGTTTCTACTACAACAAGTTATCGGATCGTCCTGCATGTCTATGTTGGATGGTTTCTCTGGATATAATTAGGTTTTAGTATCTGAGGAAGATAGAGCAAAGACAACATTTATCACACCATGGGAGACATATGCATATGTTAGAATGCCCTTTAGTTTGAAGAATGTTAGAGCCACATTCCAAAGGGCCATGGATAATGTGTTCATCGAATTGATAGGAAAGTTTATGGTAGACTATCAAGATGACTTGACAGTGCATTCAAGCAAAATGGAGGATCACATCCATCATTTAAGAAAGGTTTTTGAAAGATGTATATTATACAATGTTTCATTGAACCCAAAGAAATGTGTGTTAGATGTAACTCAAGGAAAGTTGTTGGGCCATATTGTATGAAAGGAAGGGATTTACATAGACCCGAAAAGAGTTAAATCAATTAATGAGCTCAACCCCCTAACATCTAAGAAGAGATTCCAATCATTCTTTGGGAAAATAAATTGTGTTCGAAGATTTGTCCCTAATTACACAAGCATCGTAAAACCTATCAATTTGTTGGAAAAGGAGCAGAGATTCAAGTGGACAATAGATACTTAGGAGACGTTCAACAATATCAAAGGGGAAATCACCACTGCTCCCATCCTCATTAGTCCAAACTATCAGAGATATTTTATTTTCTACTCATTTGCTATAGAGGTAGTCTTTGAATCCATCCTCACTTAGAAAAATAGCAATGAATAAGAACTCCCGATAAGTTTTATGATAAAAACCCTACACGACTATGAGTTGAGGTATTCAAAACTTGAGAGGCAAGATTTGGCTCCTGTAAAAGTTGTAGCACATTTTTGAACGTATATATTAAACTCCCATGTTATAGCTTATGTTCCCTCATCACCAGTCAAGATGTTTCTAAATCAATAGTTGAGAGAAGGGAAATGGGCTAACTGGTTAGAAAAAATTCAAGAATACGATATATAGATTAAACCTTTGAAGGAAATCAAAGGACAAGGTTTATGCAAGCTCATTGTGAATGGGGACTCAATCAATGGGATGATTTCAATCTCAATCGGAGAACCATTAGATGATTCAGAATGGTACAGAGATATCATATTCTACTTAAGGTCCAGGCAATTACCTGTCACAATGAATCCTAAGGAGCAAAGCACACTCAAGATGAAGGCGAACCAATACGTTTTGATCGTTGACATACTTTTTAGAAGGAATTTTGATGGAATATTGTTGAGATGCGTTGATGAAAATCAAGCCCAAGGATTGATCAAAGAATTCCATGAGGAAATATGTGGTGGACACTTTGCACCTACTTCAACCGTCCACAAAATAATCAGAGCGGGATTTTACTGGCCATCAATATTCAGGGATTCGTACACCGCAATAAGGAGGTGTATGTCATGTCTACAATTTTTAGGAACGATGAAGAAATTTAAGATGCCTTTGCAGCCGATTATGGTAGAACAACCATTTTCCCAGTGGGGACTTGATGTTGTTAGTCCGATTAATCTGAAATCTAGCAAGGGGCATATGTACATTCTGACAGCTACTGATTATTTCACGAAATGGCCAAAATCAGTGGCGCTAAATAATATTGACGCCAAAGAATTGATTAGATTCCTCAAGGACAACATTCTGTTGAGATTTGGTGTCCCTGATCAATTTATCACAGAAAATTTTTTGATATTCATTGGGTCAAATTTCATGGAGTTTTTCGGACAATATGGGATCATCATGGGTCAATCATCGAACTATTATCGACAAGGAAATGACCTTGCTAAATCCACGAACAAAAACTTGTGTAGATACTAAAGAAAACCATTGATAGAAACTAGAGGAATTGGCAACTGAAGATGACAGAAGCATTATGGGAAAGCAGGACAACTTCAAAGCATAGCACGGGGATGTCTCCATATCTATTGGTTTATGGAAAAGAGGAAAAAATGTTGATTAGCCTCAAGCTTAATGCATTGATCTCTGTGGTTAACATTGAGGATACAGAAAACACTTCACCTATCTAGAAAAGAATCAATCAGTTGTTGAAGTTGGAAGAGGAACGAAGCAAAGCCCTGAATCGAACTTCTCAGAGGCAGCAAAGCATCAAGAGATATTTTGATCTTTCAGAAGGGAGAACTGGTACTAATTTGGAACAAAGCCAAGGAGAAGCTATCCATGCACACAAAGTTCAAAGCACTATGGATCGGACCCTATGTCGTTGAAAATATATTGGGATTTAACTCATATATGCTCCAAGACATGAAAGGAAAAAGGTTAATGTTGTTTGTCAACGGGAAACATTTGAAAGGTGTCTTCTCCTAGCACTTTTTCATTCTCATTGTACATAATTTTCTTTTTAGTTTGTATATTCTTAATTTGACTTCATAACCCAATGGGAGGAAGCACCTGGTCACTAGAGATTTTGGATACTTGACAACCCACAGTTGGAGCCTGTTGTTGAGGTCATTTCCCGCTTCTGAAATTTCCCTCCCCTTTTCTATTTTTCCAAATTCTTTTCTCCCTTTCTTTTCCCTCTTCTATACTTACCCGTTTTTCCATTTTCTTTTTTTCCTTCTACTATCCCTTTCTAGTTCTATACTTAGTCGCATTTTTTAGATGGTGGGTTCCCGGGTTGGCGGACTTATGGATCCTCACCTCCATCTATAACCTCACATCATGAGTTCGATCGACCGCCATGCTTTTCCATACTTAGCCGATGTTATGATCGCGGATTCTCGGGTTGGCGGACTCAAACTCTCATGCCCCCATGTTCCGTGATATACATCTTGCACCAAAAGTTTCCACGATCTACATTTTAACACCTGGACTCCCCAAACTTCCAAGTCTCATTCCGCCTACGATGAGTCCGTCTGACCGATGTGTCATTCTATAATTAGCCAATTTCACACCTTCTACCATCCCGAACTCGTGGGTTTGCAGGTTCCCATGTTTACAAAAGTCTAAAATCATATTTTGCTCACGTCCGTCCCCTCCACCCTTACGCTCTTCCCAATGCACGTTCACTATGATTTGAATGCTAATAACTCACCATACATGCTCGAAAGGATTTTCATTAATAATTGAAAGGCTCAAGGAGATCTCCTATTAAAATGCATTAAAAAAAGATTTACGGAGGATTATATTATCCCCCTCCAACGTTCATTTTAAACATTTTCTAGAGTAAGGGAATGTTCTCGTCAACTTATGGCAGCAACTCGACAACAATTCTTTGGAGATACATTGAATATTTTCAGGCACAAGGACTAGAGCTTTTAGTGCTCCAGAGCGTATTCCTACTACTCATCCCCTTCTACCCAGAAGGAAGTAATATGGACATATGGAATTGTGCACGCATGTTTTTTCCAAGAAGTCTTTGACTATAAGGAGTTGGTCACCTGGTGCACCGAGAGATATATTGCAAGCCAACGGACTATTCAGTTGAGAGACCATTCCCTTATTTCTCTATCGCCTCAGGTATTCCGTAAGATGTTGAGACTTCCCGAGCCAATGCTTACTTTCAAGGTGAAGATTGCAGGGAGTTCTTAAAGAAGCATGACAATGGACTGGACCTCTTACCTGAATTTCTAGAGAACCCAGTGGTCGTCCCCGAGGACATCACGAGATTGCAGGTTGGCTTGTTTAAAAATCCCTTTCGGGAAATTGCATGGCTTTTCACGAGGATAAAAGGACAATAAACTACAGCCAGTATCTCTCGGATGATTCTTTACATTCTATATTTTACGGTCAAAGAACATACCATCTTTGATTGGGGTAATTTTATTTCCATTGAAATCTCTTCCCAATTGTCGCAATACAAGAAGGAGAAGAAATTATTTATGTCATCTTATTTGGTTTTTGTGACAGCGCATTGCTGTCAGTTCTTGAGATTATCTATGTGTAATAAGGTAGACTGTGAATTCGACATAGTAACCTTCTGGTATCAAACATTATGGAGGCACAAGGCCTCCCAACATTTTTATGAAGTTTTTAATGATTCTGTCTCAATTTTTAGAGGCTTTTTGTTTGGAAAGGATACTCCCTAGATGTCTGACCATGAGAGTAAATTCCTGTATAGGAAGGGGACACTGGAACAAATGGAAAATTATAAGGTTATAAGGATTTTTTGTTCCAAGGAAAATCCTTCCTTCCTTTCGTGCCACATATCTGACAAAATGTTTGTTGTTGAAATAGCAATGAAGTACAACTATTGGTTGCATTTTTTCCATGAAAAGAGAAAAAATCAATTCATACCCCTGCCTTGGAAAGTTGGGGACTTCATATTTAGAAATATGAACAAGATTGATGAATTTGCAGGCCACTTCCACTGCCCGAATCTAAAATATGATGAAAGAGTAAAAGGTTTCGACCCTAGAAGAATTTTTGTAGAACATCTATTGGATGTTGGTTTCAACAATTCTTTCATTAATGCTATTCTGAATGAAGACGAAGATAATGTCTCAGGCACTCCCGCTCGTGACACTGGTGACCTAGAAACAATACTCAACACCAATGAGTCGTACAAGAAGAGAGGAAAAGGTTTGGGTGAGAAGAGTGCCCAATCCTCGACTGTCACTCCAAAGAGTACAACATCTCGGAGCAACGCTCCAACGGCCCACCAAATTAAGAAAGTAACCCATAGTTCTTCAAGTGAAGGAGGCGATAAGAACCCTCCTTCAGGAAAAATTGAAAGTTCCCACAAGCTTCCCTTGAGGAAGAAAATAAAAAACATTGTGCAAGAAGAGGAGGTACCTCAAGGTGAAAGCGACATCCACGAACTCTCCCTCAAGGATATGGAACTCAAAATTGGCATCGAAAAAGTGTTTCCCAACGTCGACCAGCTAGAGAAAACTGCTCACCAGAATCCTCAGATGGAAATAATTGAGAGCGAGACCTTCGATGAAGAAGAGTCTTTTGTATTTCATAGCGTTGTTTTTTACAGTGAGTCCAAAAATTTGATTATTGAGAAAAGAGATGTAAAGAATAAAAAGGGGAAATCTTGTTTAGAGATTAACCTACGGAACATGCGGCCTTCCCAAATTTCCCAAATTCACCAAGCAACTGGAGATGCTCTAGATAATTCTATTAGAGGCCTTGAAGCAAAAAATGTCAGGTTAAAGGAAAGAATCAAAGAATTGGAGGAAACTTTAATGCCTCTTCCAATACTTGCTAGTCCTTTAGAAATGATCGGGCCTACCACACCTGTAGAAAAATTAAAAGGATCAGCAAGCCTTCTCACATTAGCGCGAGTCTATGTGGAGAAGAATATCAAGAAAAGAATGGAATTAATTACAGAGGCTTGGGAGATGTCAAAAAGCATGGTCTCCTTTGGAACGAGAGCACACACCTTTCATGAATATTTACAGGCAGATTTGGAAAACGAAGAAGGTTTTTACCTTGACGTGGTTGTACCCTTTGGTTTTAAAGTTACCAATGTGACAGAGTTGAGAAGAAGAGAGGAGGACCTCCCTTCTCCGAACCAGATAAAACAACTAAACGCATGCTGGAAGGAAAATGTTAAGAACCTGAATATTATTGTCCAAGCATGCATCCAAGCCATAACCAAAAGAGGAGAATTATTCAAAAAGTTGACTGAGATAGACCTAGCCGGGAGCACCAATGAGGTCCAAGACCCCAAATTGATTCTCAATTCATTGTTCTTAACCAAACAAGCATTTAACGAACAAGTTGAGATCTTTAAAGGGTTATCATTTGAAAAATTCTATGGCATTCTTGAGTATAGTGAAGATGACGTGGAAAACTGGCTAGTCAACTATTCGATAAAAAATCAAGATATTGAATGAGCTTTGTGAAATATTTCTATTGATCTAAGGGACTTTGAAGGCAATCTCTTCAATATAAAAATCTGACATGAAATCAATGTGGTGCCAATGAGGAGCTACATCAATGAGTGGTTTAAAAAGGTTGTCGACAAACTTACCGGTGAAGGGCAAAGGACAGTTGAGACGGGTCCTGTAACCATCGATGAAAGCCATAAAAGGACATCAACGAGCAAAAGATAAACATGAGATACCATCATAGTAATTTGATAGTGATCACATCTTTCAGTCTTTATCAAGCTCTTCATCTAGTTACTCCACCTCTTTAAATAGAAAGGTTTAACCGAAGACTGATAATTTCCTTTTTCTTCTTACGAGGTCTTGTTGTCTTCCGTCGTCCACTTTCTTCTTTCTACAAACTTCATTCTTATACATATTTGCTTTATGGTCCGCGGGAGCCCCAATACCAATCATTATAACAAAAGCATTTAAATTTAAGAGAATATGTATTGAACTATATATTTTTTAGAAATTCCAAGAGAGTTATTTTGGGAACAATCTCGATTGTACTTTGTCACCCGATTTTTATGAATATAAAGTATTTGAGGTTGATCTATCGTTATCTTCATTTGAGCTTCCCATGTATCACTCTGTCAAAGTCCTCTTCTACATGCAGATCATTTTCTTTTATATTTTTTATGTGATCAAAAATCTTTATCCCTACTATGAGGGATGTGAGGAAATTATGTTAATTTGCTTTAAATGTATGAATGTATGTGTTTCCTGGTCCATTCTCAGGAACTTTCTTTTAAAAGAAAATAAAAAACATTTTCCATTTTCGTTTATATATATTTCTAATTTCCTTCGACAAACTACTATAAAAGTCTTACATTTTAAAAATCTTGAATAGAGGAGTACCACCTCTATAAAAACAGAGGGGAATTTGTATCCTCGTGAGGTTATTGTTTTGGCCCTAACAGATTCAAACTTCAACACTAACCGAGCTTTGTATTTCTCCACTTTGCCTTATGTATTCAACTTCTTTTTAAATACCCATTTTCTGCCAATGGGATTTCTTCCAGTAGGTAACTCCACTAGATCCCAAGCCTCATTCTTATCCAAGGCTTCCATTTCTTCATCCATGGCCTTTTTCCAGAGCTTTCCATCCTCTGAATCCACTGGCTCCCTGATAGTTCTAGGATCATCATCAGTAATAAACAAAGAAAAATTTGAACGGAAATAAGATGGAGTATACCTTTCCGATAGCCTTCTTTCTCAAACTGATCTCCTCAATACTGGAGTATGAGGATCTTCTTCTTCTAATTCATGTTATTCTGTAGAGTCTGATTCATCATCCTTTAAATCGAACTCTATTTTCTCTGGTTCTTCCTTACTTGGTATGACTTCCTATTTAACAACATTCTTCATTTCTTTAAATACCACATCTCGACTATACATTACCTTCTTAGTTTCTAGGTTCCAAAGATTATAACCTTTAATACCATCTTTATACCCAATAAAGATACACTTTTCAACCTTTTTATCTAGCTTACTCTTGTTTTCCTTTGGAACATGAACATAGGCCTCACAACCAAATACCTTGAGATGTGTGAGAAAATATTTCTTACCAGTCCATACCTCTTGTGAAGTATTGTCATCCAATGCTAATGAGGGTGATCTGTTGACCATGTAACATGCAGTACCCGCTACCTATGCCCTAAATTCTTGCCCTAACCTAGCACCACTGAGCATGCACCTTGTTTTTTCCATCAATGTCTTGTTCATCCTTTCTATAACTCCATTCTGTTGAGGTTTATATGGAGTAGTCTTCTGCCTTGCTATACCATACTTGTTACAAAAAATTTCAAATTCATTCCCACATAACTCTCTGCCATTAATTGTCCTCAACACCTTAATTATTTTCTATGTTTGATTCTCAACAAAATCCGTAAACTCTTTAAACATGTCAAAGACTTCATATTTATTCCTAAGGAAATATGTCCAAGTATTCATCGAGAAGTCATCTATAAATGAGACATAGTACACAGATTTTCCCAATGATGGAACTAACACAGGTCCAAACACATCAATGTGAACTAGCTGTAAAATTCCTTTTTCCCTCATTGCACCAGAGGGGAATCTTACTCGATTATGCTTCCCATATACACAATGTTCACAAAAATCAAAATTCATAGAGCACTTAGACATACCTTCAACCAGACCTTTACCATGTAGTAGTCGAAGAACCTTCTCTCTGATATGTCACAGTCTTTGATGCCACAACATAATCTTTTCTCTGAAGACTGTAGGAGTTCTTTCTTCTTCAACTCTAATATTAGGAACAATGGAAATATTACACCCATCACTAATAGTGCTTCCTTGCAGCTTATACGAAGTTCCAAACCAAACTCCCTTCAGTAGCACCATTGCTCCTTGAACCATCCTGCAGGTTTCCTTTTCAAATATTGTTTTTACCCCTGCATCGTCCATTTTGCTTACAGAAATCAAATTCCTGGCCAATCCTGGAATGTGCATAACACCATGTAATGTTCTAATCCTTCCATCTATGAGCCTCAACTTGACTTTTCCTCAACCTATGATTCTGGTTGTCGAGTCATCACCTAGAAAAACATTACCTCCATCATACCTTTCATATTCACAGAACCACTCCCTATGGGGAGCCATATGAAAGGATGCACCTGAGTCAACCAACCATGCCTCATGATCTTCATGTGTGCTTGAAGAATCCAAGTACACATCCCCTCCTTCTTCCTTGGAGGTATTTTCTTCTGTAGAAGGAGCTTCTTCGGATCCATTCTTTTTCTCAATTTGGATCTACACTGCTTCTTGTAGTGCCCTTCTTTTCCACATTTCCAACATACCTTTACAAACTTTCCAGGAGATTTAGATCTACCCTTAGAGTTAGATATACCACTTGACGACTTAGATATATTTCTTTCCTAGGAGCATCCTCTTGTAAATAATGCATCTATGATCTGTCCTTCCATGTTCTTCTGTCTCATCTCCTCTGACAACAAGGATGTGACCAGTTCATCAAACTTCAAGGCAATTATATTACTACCTATGGCCACAATCTATCCAACTTTTTCCAAGTATCCCTCAAGAATTCATCTATAAATGAGACATAGTACACAGATTTTCCCAATGATGGAACTGACACAGGTCCAAACACATCACTCTTAACTAGCTATAAAATTCCTTTTGCCCTCATTGCACTAGAGGGGAATCTTACCCAATTCTGCTTCCCATATACACAATGTTCACAGAAATCAAAATTCAAAGAGCACTTATACATACCTTCAACCATATCTTTACCGTGTAGTAGTCGAAGACCCTTCTGTCTGATATGTCACAGTATTTGATGCCATAGCATAACCTTTTATCCAAAGACGGTAAGAGTTCTTTCTTCTTCAACTCTAATATCAGGAACAATGGAACTATTACACCCATCACTAATAGTGCTTCCTTGCAGCTTATACGGAGTTTCAAACCGAACTCCCTTCAGTAGCACCATTGCTCATTGAACCATCATGCGGGTTTCCTTTTCAAATATTGTTTTTACCCCTGCATTGTCCATTTTGCTTACATCACATATAAAAACATTACCTCCATCATACCTTTCATATTGTCGAGTCATCACCTATAAAAACATTACCTCCATCATACCCTTCATATTCACAGAACCACTTCCTGTGGGGAGTCATATGAAAGGATGCACCCGAGTCAACCAACCATGCCTCATGATCTGCATGTGTGCTTGAAGAAGCCAAGTACACATCCCCTCCTTCTTCCTTGGAGGTATTTTCTTCTGTAGAAGGAGATTTTTCAAATTCATTCTTTTTCTCAATTTTGGATATACATTGCTTCTTGTAGTGCCCTTCTTTTCCACATCTCCAGCATACCTTTACAAACTTTTCGGGATATTTAGATCTACCATTATATTTAGATCTACCACTTGAAGACTTAGATATATTTCTTTCCTGGGAGCATCCTCTTGTAAATAATGCATTTGTGCTCTGTCCTTCCATGTTCTTCTGTCTCATCTCCTCCAACAACAAGGATGAGACCACTTCATCAAACTTCAAGGCAGTTGTATTACTACCTTTGCCTTCCTATCCAACTTTTTCCAGTCATATGTTGAAGTTCTTGTAGGTGCAGTACCTGGATCCACTGCGATCCATTGATCTTTTTCCACTAATAGATCTTCCATCTTGATCTTACACAACTCAAAAATTTAACCATTAAACTTATCGATCTCCATTTTCAAACTGCTCGCCATTTCTTTTCACCTAAAAAATCAATACCACGGATCTCCCATTGTAACAAGGCTTATCACAGTCTCGAACCAAACCCTTGATCACAAAGGAGTCCCCCTGAAGCCAACAAATATCTAATACCAAATGTAGATTTTAACCTTGTACAATTATTTACTACAAACCAATTTTTAGTAAAAGAACAGAAAAGATACAATGGCAAATACAAACATTACAGAGAGATTTTTCCCCTAGAAACCCAAACCGGGAAAACCAACATATTCTATATCCATTCATAGTGATACATTGTTTACAATACAATATACATATAGGAGCCAACGACATCCAAAACCCTAACCCAATGACCTGGATTAGTCAACAATCCTAATTCCTTAACTGAAAATAGAAAATCATCGACAAAAACATGTGTCGAAAAACCGCCCAACAATGGACACGAAAATTGAGGCAACATGAAAAACGAGGCAAAAATGTGACACATTTCCTGAGGAAAAGAAAATTCTCAAACCCTTTTGCACGCCTGACGCAACGTAGCAGACACTAGATCTAGTCATGCAAAGAATATAACACATACCCAACAATATTGACTAGTTTGACACAAAGACTATGATGAAGTGCGTCGAAGGATTACTTAGTCACATTAGGAAGGAAGTGATTCTCATTGAGGTTAATATCCTTGATGAGACGTGTAAGAAGGCCATGTATATTGGGAGTAAAAATGGCACAAAACTGATTGATGGAACAAACACTTTCAGATCGGAAGGGAGAAAGACACAGGAAGGAAAAGGGAGACAAAAGAGAAAGAATAAATTTTCCAATGACATGTGGAAGAAGAAATTGCATTGTGATGATTGTAAGAAGGTTAGTCATAACAAGGACGATTGTTGTGCATTACATCCCAAACTTCTTCCAAAGAGCCATATTGGAAACAATTTTAAAAAGTTAAGAAAATAGAAGGGAAAGAGATAGAAGGAACATAAATGATGATGACAAAGTTTTGTTGATGGACCAATCAAACATTACTAACATTGGAAATGTTATATCACTAAGAAAAAATAAACAACTAAAGTGAGAAGGTTGATTTATATATTTTATTAAAGGTTCTTAGACATAGTAAGGGGAAATTTGTTCCATGTAAAGGTGAAAATCAAGGAGACCGTGGTAACAACTATCACTCACAAGTTTCGGTTCAAATTTTTGTATTTAAAATCAATTTGTGGATGATTTGGAGTGTGATGTTTTGATATAGACAGATGTGAATTTGACATTGGGATCCCTTTTATGTGGGATAGAGATGTTATCTTCTTGAGAAGAGATAACAAGTGGAGCTTGATAAAGGAAGGAAAAACCTAAATGATCAATAACTACAAGGGCAGGAAGTCAATATCCTTAATTTATAATAATCAGGCTAAGAGGTTGATTAATAACTTTAAGAAATTTGTCATGAGAATTATAAGGCCTGAGGAGGATAAGGTAGCATAGACAAAGATAAATGGAGGATATATCACAATCAACCATGAAGAAGGCTTCAGTTGACTCATCTAAAAGTACGAGGTCATTTTTTCAAAACCAAAGGGGATTCCACTTACAAGGAAATTTGAGCATGAGATATAATTACTACCTAGATCGCCACTATTAAATCTTGGTCTCTGTCAAACTTCTCTTATGGAGAGTGAAGAGATTAATAGGTAGATATAAGAATTATTGGATCAAGGGGTTATCAAGCCTAGTTTTTACCCTTACAAATCTCCAACCATGTTGGTTTCGTAGAAGGATGGGACTTGGAGACCGTCTGTTGATTTTAGAGAAATAAATGAGATCACCATCAAGTATTGTTACCCATTTCCAAGGATTGATGACTTATTGGACCAATCATAAGGAGAAAAGTATTTTTCCAGGCTAGATCTCAAGTTGGGATATCGTCAAGTATGAATCAAGGAGGAAGACTCTTTGGCAGATTGCTTTTAAAACTAAGGAAGGGTTATTTGAATGGTTGGTAATGGAATGATATCGTCAAGTATGAATCAAGGAGGAAGATTCTTTGGCATATTTCTTTTAAAACTAAGGAAGGGTTATTTGAATGGTTGGTAATGGAATTTGGGATTACTAATGCACCAAAAACAGTTATGTGGTCCATGAATGAATCTCTTATACCCTTCCTTGACTCTTTTGTAGTTGTGATTTTGGATTACATCTTAGTCTATAGCAAGCCTCGTGAGGAAACTTAAGTCGTTTGAGGAAATTGTTTGAAACTCTCAAAGAAAAGAAGTTGCAATTGATCGTGAAGAATGTTGATATTGTCGTGTGTACTTTATCTATTTTTCATGATTAGTTGATATTGATCGAGAATCGACCGAACCAAAGTAAAAACCATTCATAATTGGCCCAAGCCGATGAATCTCACAAAAACTAAGAAGTTTCATGGATGCTTGTCAGTATTTGTGAAATTTCATTTCACATTTCTCAGAGATCATCACACCTTTGCATTCCTTGATGAGAGGAGATGGTCAATTTCTTTAGAAAAATTACAAGAGAAACCCTCCAATGGCTTGAAGAAGATTATTTATGGAGCACCTATGTTAGTACCTTCAAACTTGAAGAAGCCTTCTGAATGGGKCAGTCCTTACGAAAGAGGGAAGATTGATTGCTTTCCATTTGGAAACCTTTAGGGAAGCAGTGTTTGGTTACCCCACCCATGATAAGGAGCTATTGGTTTTACATCAAGCAATGAAGKACTAGAGAGATARCATTTTAGGGAAGGAAACAATGATCCATACCAACCAGAAGCATTTGCATTTTTTGCAAATACAAAGTAAGTTGCAACAATGAAGGCATATGGAGTGGATGTTATCTATAGAGGTTTAACCTTGTCATTAAGTAAATGAAGGGAATCACTAATAATATTGTTGATTTCTAATATACCACCTATTAAGTCAACGACAATTTCCATGACCATCATGCAATTATAAACCTTTCCACTTTAAGATACATAGATTCAGTTGAAGAAGACAAAGGTTTTCATTTTATTGTAGTTGAATTGGAGTGGGGACTAAAAAATCCCAAATACCATTCAAAAGATGGCTTGATAGACGAAGATGAAAAGTTGTGTATAGTGACTAGAGAATGTAGAACCATAGTGTTAGGAGAATACCATAATCCAGGGCTTGTTGGACATTTTAGAGTTGGAAAGACCTTGTTAAACTTACAAAGGTACATGTATTGACCAAACAAGTCAATTAATGTTGCGAAATTCATCTAAGCAGGTGTGTTTTATTGTACATCCAAGCCTACTATTAGGAAACAATATTTATATATTCCTTTGTCTATACCCAATCAACCATGGGAGAGAATTTCGATGGATTTCCTTGTGGGACTATTAAAGAGTAGAAAAATACATGATTACTTATTTGTAGTAGTTGACAAATTCAAGAAGATGACACAACTTAATCCTTGTAAGAATATCACAACTATAGAATAAGCACCAAACTTGTTTTTCCATAAGATACAGGTGCATTTTGGATTGCTTTAATCCATTATTGTTTTATAGAGATAGCAAAATTCTAAGTTAATTTTGGATATCATTATGGGTTATGATGGACACTAAGTTGAAACAAAGTACAACCTTTCATCCATAGATTGATGGACAACTAGGAGTGGCCAACATGATCATAGTTCATTCACGGAGGGGTTTACTAGAAGGAAAATTAAGGCTTGGGATGAAATATTACCCTATGCACATCATTGTCATAACCAGACAATTCATGGTTCCAATAGTAAGTCACCATTTGAGACATGTTTAATATTTTTCCTATATATTCCCTTTAAGATTTCATTTTCTCAAACTATTGGAGAGAAGTCACTGGATCAAGATGATGATCAACAACAAACCACGAGGTCAATCAAAAGAATTCAACAAATACACAAGCAAGTGGAAGAGTAGTTGTAGGGAGCATGACAAATGTATAAGGAGATGTGTGATTGACATATAGTATCTCATCAATTTCGAGTGGGAGATATGGTGTGGTTACATCATAGTAAGAAAATGGATAGAAAGCCAAGTGAAAAAGCTGAAACCCATTAGGAATGGTCCCTTTGAGATTATGCAACAAGTGGGGAGAATTTCTTTTTCCACTAGGATTTTCACCATATATGAGAATCTATTATGTTATCTATGCAGAGAATTTGAAACTTTTGAGTCTTCAATGCTTAATGAAGGGGATGAAGAATTGCTAGTGTTGCCAAAACTTGAAGACTTAGTGCCAAATGTCCAAACTAAGCTGGAACGAGACACTATTTTGGAATGAAATATTCGTGACACTAGCAACGACAAACAAGAGTTGTTGACAATTAGTTTGAAGGAACACATTCCTACAAAAGAGAAATGGTGTATATTAGAGGAGATGAAAGAGAAATTTCCTCATTGTTTTCAAAAGTGATGAGTTTTGGGGACCAAAATCTCCTCAAAAGGGGATTTTTTTTTTTTGTTTTGTTTAATTATATCCGAAATTGGATTGACAAGAGGAAATCTAGAAGGTTGGAGGTAGGATTGATTGAGAAAGTTGATTAGTTGATAATGAAGGATTGAATAAATTGAATATTGACAATGAAGATGATTGGAATATCAATTAAACTAGATCGACTGGCACACATATGTAAGTAGGGATATTTGCACCTTATATTTGATGAACGTGTGGGTTAAAGGATTGGTGGGAGCCTTGTCAAAAATATTAATTAAATTAGATAAATGTAAGCGAGGAAGGGATGGTTGTGTGGCATTTGATGATCGGGACGAGTCTTCTAGAAAATGGCATCAATTACTAAAGGGGAAGTTGAACTATTTCGGTAATTGAAGGGACATTAGAAAAATTGAATAAATCAAATTAACTCTTCAAGATGGCCCATAACAGAGTATATTGTAGGATGAGAGGATTGGAGATTGCACAATATGACTATGAATTCAATTGAAGGATCACAACTAGTGTAGAGAGTTGTTGAATTTTCTAGGGCATAAGGAAGTTCCTTGCATAAAGGACATACCTTGACTTTGTTACACAAAGTACCAAGAAATATGAAAAGAACCCTTCTAGATGTGGAATCACAAAGGTCGTGCAAGTTTACAACTGTAAAATACTCATTAATTGACATTCTTTAGGGTTTCATAATAAATGGAGTTTGTTCCTCATGAGGGTTCTCCTTAAAACTATTAGTGTATTACAAGGTGAATGCTTAAGAGATTGATTGTTTGTTTCTGATTGTATCAAAATTCTTCACGAGGAAGGAAGTCTAAGTCATAATATTCATTAGACATACTTGATTGTTTGTTCATCGTATCCGCTATGTAGATACATGAAGTGATTTTTACTTTCCCACTAGAAGATGAATTTCTTTATTACCAAATTTGGCCTGATCTAAAACAAGAATAAATTTGATGCCTTAGGTTTTCCTCCTGACAAATTGGGAAATCCAAGATATGAATGAAAAAGGCATGAATTTGGCATGGGTTTGGGTGGTGAGGCCCACCTTAATTTAATGTTTTTGATGTCCCTTCACTATCCTCTCTCAAATTTGTCAATCGCTAATCATTTTCATGTAATATATATTTTATTTATATATTACCTTCAAACTAATTAAACATAAATTCATGTTATTTTGTATAAAGAAACATGAATTTACCCAATTACGTGTATATATACACATTTTGTATACTAAATATGACATTGAATAAAGAATAATAAATATTTTGTAAATACATTTGGCAGCCCGCTTTTAGTTGGTATCAAAGAGTTCATTTTTTCTCGCATCCTCCGCAGTCCCTCTCCCACTCCCACACAGTCCCTCTCCCATGCATCCAGCATTCTTGTGTCCTTCATAGTCCCTCGTCCACTCCCACGCAATCCCTCTCCCACTCCCATGCAACAGAGCGTTTTTTTTTCCTCACGTCCTTCGCAGTCCCTCGCCCACTCCCACACAACCCCTCTCCCACTCCCACGTCATCCCTCTCCCATGCATCCACCATTCTTGCGTCCTCCACAGTCCCTCACCCACTCCCCACAATCCCTCTCCCACTCCCACACATCCACCATTTGCATTTCCTCTGCAGTCCCTCGCCCACTCCCATGCACTCCCTCTCCCACTCCCATGCAGTCCCTCTCCCACGCATCCACCATTCTACCCAAATCACATACCTCCATTCACCCCTTACCTTTTCCTTACCCCCCCTATGGCCTCCAAACCCTAATCATATTCGCCTTACCTCCTGCGACTATTCCCATTTCATAAATTTTCGCTCCATTCCATATCATAAATATATCTAGTTTGTGATATATAGATAGATAGATAGATAGATATATTAAATATTAAATATATATTAAACATTAAATATATATGAAATATTAAATATATATTTAATAGTGAGCCCTCATACTCCCTGTCTTTTTTCATTAACGGTTAGTCGGTGCCTTCTTACTGACAAGCAACATGAGCAACACGAGGAGATCAGAGAGAAAGCTTGGAGAAGCAGAGAAACAAGAAGGAGGATTAGAGAACAACGCTCCCTCCATGTTGGAGCTAAGTGAAGGATTCAAAGAGTTTTGCAAAGGCCTTATAAATCAAGTAAATACTTCATTGGATGCCAAAATTAGCAAATTAAACGAACAACTAGTGAAGTGCAACAGAAACTACCACGACATGAGAGTAGAGCTCAAAAAAATAGCTAATGGGAGTAGAAGCCTCGATAACTCAACTTCATAGTGGGGGGCCTCACCAATCACATTACTCTTCCAACATGGGGATGTTTAATAATGGCATGCCCAAGGCAAAAAATATTGTTCTAGAATTTGATGGATCAGATGCAAGAGAATCAACAAGATGAGTAAATAAAATCGAGCAATACTTCAGGTATTAACAAATATCTGATGATGAAGAAAAAAATAATGTTGTATCTATACATATGAAGGACTTTTAGTATGATTGGTTCCTATGGTGGAGAGAAAAATCCAAATCTATAGCAAGAGACTGGGTTGTATTAAAAAAGAACTTCTTCCTATGTTTTCTCGACACGGAAGAAAAAGGGGTTTTTGCTAAACTCGCCTCATTACAACAATCCAGTACAGTGGAGGAATTTTTTCAGGATTTACATGTGTTAGCCACTCATGTCCCTAATATATCAAAATATTGGCTACTTCAAGTAGCCTTATCAGGATTGAAGGAAAATATCTAAAATGAGCTCGAATTACTTGACATTAAGGATATCGAGCAAGTTCGTCATAAAGATAAAATTGTTGAAAAGAAACTTAAAGTATATCAAAAGACATCATGGTGCTCACTCAAAGACGCTAGCTCCAAATACATTCCCCCTCACAAAAGGACATTGCCACCAGACACGAGACTGTTGGAATATTCACCAGTACTAAGAGGGGGGGGTGAATCAATATTGAGCACTATTTACCATTTTCAACCATAACATGTAAACATTAAGTTATCAACAATTCCATTCACTTATTATTGCATTTAACATATCATAAACATATAACCACATATGGACAATACACAAGAGTTTTACGTGGAAACCCAAATGAGAGAAAACCACATAATGCTTTTTAATACATATCTTGAATATTACATCCACATGAAGCACCAACTTCCAAACTTCTCTAGCACCAAATGGAAGGAGGAACCAACACCCTATTTATAGGCTCCAACATGAAGGAAGCTACAACTCCCTAAATTCTCCAACACCAACTGGAAGGAGGCTCCAACCCCCTAGTTTACATGCTCCAACTTGAAGGAAGCTCCAACTCCCTAAATTCTCCAGCACCAACTAGAAGGAGGCTCCAACCCCCTATTTTTATGAGCACCAACTCAAAGGAAGATGCAACTCCCCTGCAAGCACCAACCTATTATATGAAGGCACCGATATTCTCGTGCACCACCCAGCTACCCTTGTTTCTTAGGCACCAACCTGAAGGACACTTCGATCTCCTACCTTGCACCACCCTGCCACCCTTAAATATAAATGAGAGAATTAACATGTCATTGTTACTGTCATTGATATTGATATAACACCATCATCAAAACTAGCTCCACTACAACGGATACATCATCATCATCATCAAAATTGTATACACCATAATTGATACATCATCATCATTAAAAACTAGATCCACCACAACTGATATCTCATCATCATCAAAATTGGATACACCATAATTGATACAACAACATCATCAAAACTAGATCCACCACAAATTATACATCAATATCATCAAAATGGGTCCACATAGAAATGCTAGGTTCACATGGGTCAACATATAAACCCCAACATTACTTCTTAAATATGCATACAAAGTTGCTCAAAATTGTACCTCAGATATGCAAACTTGTAAGATTCACCACAAGCTCAATTTTCTATTTTTTATTCTGAAACTTGGACCTCAGATACCAAGATTTGTTCTCCTTCTAATGCAACAAGTGGAATTCAATTTGGACCTACCAAGCTTCAGATATAACTGTTTTATCTCAAACACCTGTTTGGGACTAGTTTTTGGATTAGTCACAAACCCTAACTTTCAATAAGTATAACTTTGCACGTGTAATGAATCAAGGTCTAAAAATTGTAACCAATCTTCTTTGATATCTTCTCTGAAATTCCTCCAAGTTTCTCTCCTTGAATCGTCCCTGAAATTGAGTTATAGCGAAAATAGCAGACCTTCCTGAATTATGGCCTATTCTGGAAAGCGAAATTGTACAACATGCCACATGCTCAATATCTGATATCTGATTCTGAAACTCACACAAAAAATACTATGGAATGTACTCTTTCCAATTCAATTAGTCTCACAGACTTTGGATCCTCTATGGATAAGTTATGATTGTTTTAACCGGAACACCTTTTTGAGACTAGTTACAGGACTAGTCAAAAACCTTATCTTCCACAGAGTGTATCTCCAAACGTAAAATGACCTAGAAGATGAAATTTGTACCACGAGTACCTTGATATGCCTTCTCAATAGCCTCCAAGTTTCATTATCCAAATCATTCTATAAAAAACGGTATAGAAAAAATGGTAAGATGATCTTTAAAAAACATACCTTAGAACACATCATCAAAAGACTTAATTTTCCCCTTGGAATTTCGCCCTTCTTCACTTCATCTTCCCTTTGAAATTCTCTTCCAAGATTTTTCTAAGAGATCACAAGATTGAATGATTAATGAGAGGCTCTTAATGTGTATTTATAATTTTTCAAGCACCTTCTTTACTTAACCTTGAGCTGACTTGTAACTTTTTGTTTGCAACAACTTTTTCTCCATTACTTGACTTTAGGGCCAAATTATAACTTTTTGACCTTAGATCTAGGGATTCTTGACCATACTTTGGGGCTTCATCTTTAATAGGGCATAACTCATCAACTGTGAGGAACCATGTGGCATGTCGCCTATTGTTGGAGACAGCTTGATGAGGACTATCAACCAATGGAGGTTTTTCATGCATTTTCAATGTCCTTCACACTCTTTTTCTTCAAACAACTTTAAGCTTCATGACCACACCTCTGGGGCTTCTTAACCACTTAACCATATTTCCAGGGATTGTTGTAGACTTATTCAAAGTGTTTTCCTGTGAGAGCCATGCTCAAAGCTACGCTATAAGGGGACCACTTTGAAAATTACTTCAAATAGACCTATCACTTCTCATATGCTTCCTGACTTCTTCTAGGGTTGTCATCAATGAAAACCAACTTTCCAACAATCTCTCTCTTTGGCATTGATGGGAAAAATCATACTCCCCGTGTGACCATTGCTCCCCTTGTCTTCATGCTTCTAATATCTCTCTCATGCTTTTGTTATTTCTCTCCCCCTTTGACATCAATGGCAAAGGGTAACTCCCCATGTATTATTTGTAAGATGTTGTGTAGATCAATGTGGGGTTTCTTATATATGTTTCATTTCCTCTCTTTCAGGGATTCTTGTCCATTGGTACTTCCTGGTGTAATCCACTAACGTATATTAAAAGCGTTCATGTCAAATTGATTTCATCACTTGACTTCAAGTATCCATGGCTTGTCATGTGTTCACTAAGTTGATATCGATGGCATAATCATTCAACAATATCCTCTTGACAATATAACTCCTTCTGACGTTTTTTCTCCCTCTGTCTTATTGTGCCTCTCATAGCTTGCCTTCATGTGACTAGTTGGCTTCACATGTCCATATGCATCTTTTTTTGAGTCATATGCTTTATTGAACATTCCTCTTGATGACAATGGCAATGAGTCCATCTACCTTTATGAAATTCATCCATTGTCATGTATTTTCTCTGGTTCATGTCATGTATTATATTCTAGACCTGCCAAATTTCTCATGAATTCATAGTTGTCCATATGTCACAAAATTGTCCATGACTCTTCTACTGAACTGCACGCAATGCTGACTAATATTCCACTTCGTTGTTCTAAGAGCTCCTTTGAATATGTTGCAACTGATCACTGCATATCTTTGCTTCTCACGCTGAATCAAATATGTTCACTAGTCTGCTCTATCTTTAAATCAAGCTCTGTAAGTTTGCAACAAGTACACATTCTTGAATCTGAATTGAATATATCCATGTTTGAATGCATGCTTGGAATCCTCTACACAATCATGAATCTCTGCCTCAAAAGTGTGCCAATGATATTCCTCGTAACTTCCAGTTGACGCATTCATACTTGCATAGGGACGTGTTTCGAAAACTACTCCATAATCAACGAATCTGTCACGAGACATTTTGTACCTCTGCCATCAAACCATTATGAATCTTCCTTCCCAAAATCTGCAAACACTTCAAACTTCCCAAAGGATAGTTCCCCAATATGTAATAGTTGTTTCTTAGAATCCCCCTCTTCAATATTCACATTATTGGGAGTCTCCAAGATGGATGGCTTAGAACAATATATAAGGTTGCTTTGTTGTGGGGTCATCATTCTGAATCTTCACATCTTCTTGTTTACCTATAGATTCATCATGATCTCGCACATCTGCAAATCATGTGAATATGATCTCTGAGAGTTCTACATTCACATGTTCGTCTTGCTTTTTCTTTCTTCTCCAAACCTTCTTGTATTTGATATTAGTTTTTTCCTTCAAGGAATACTTCATTATGCTTCTACAATCACGAGTTATATGTCCATAGTTGTGGCATTTGTAACATTCAATATTGCAGGGGGGAATATAAACATCTCTTTCTTGAACATTTCTTCCATATGCTCTATAATCTACAACTTTATGTCCAAAGTTATTGCAAGTAAAACAATAAATAAGAAAGGAAATTTGATACCTGGAAGCAAGTGATCCTCTTTGTGATGCAGTCTTTTTGAATTCATGCCTTATCTAATCACGATCTTCTCTTCTGTTGTTTCCTTCACAATGATTGAATATTTTTTTATGCCTGGAGGTAGAAAGTCTTCTTGGAGATACACCTCTGCTGCATTCATTCCTCTTTGACTCTTGTTGATCATGATCCCTTTCTTTGAGAATGACTACATAATTCTTAGCCTTCTCTTCATTCTTCTTTTCTGGAAACCTGGAACATTTCTCTTCAACTTTCTTTACTAGCGGTTTGGAGCTTCCTCTCTCTTCAACGCTCTTGTTGGGATTATCATTTTCATCTTCTTTGCATTATGCCTCACAAATGTATCCAAAACCTGCTTTATTGGAGAGTGACCTTTGACAACTGAGAATATCTTCTAGTACTTGAGAGCTCCTCAAGTTTTTGTTGAGCTTGACAACTTCAACTCTCAATGAGATGACTTCTTCTTCAAGCTTCTCACAATTTTCTTCTCTCTTCATCATCAAGGTCTTCATTACTTCTTTCGTTCTCTTTGCTTCTTCAAGTTGGGTTTTCAAGGAGATGATTTATTATTCAAATCTTCTTTCTTGTTGACTAAATTCTACTTCAAGCTTGTTTAAGTCCTCACATCTTTCCTTAAGATGACTTGTCAAAATCTCTTCTCTCTTTTATGCTTCCTTCACCTTGATTTTTAAGAGAGTAACTTCTTCTTCTTCCTTGACACGTTCTTTTCTCCGTATTACTATTTCATATTCCAAACACTCATTTATTTTCTTCTTTCCTTCTAATTGGTTTTTTAGAGTTTCTTCTATCCTTCCGGTTTCTCCTAAATGGTCCTTTAGATTTGTAATAATCTGTTGGAATTATTCAAAGTTTTTGTTGGGATTTTGAGAACCTTCCTTTAGCTTGATCAATTCTTCCTTTAGTGACTTTTTTTTCTTTCTTTCTCTTTTTATCCCACTCAAAGCATCAATTAGTTCTACCTCAAGATCCACTTTGCCTTCTTCATAATCCTCTTCGTCATTTTCAAGTTCTTCTTGTTTTATCTCAGTATCTTCTTTATCTTGATCAACATGCTCTAGCTCTGTGATTACAAGAAGAGATCCTTTAGAATAGAGATTATGTAGCTTATCCCAAAGCTCTTTAGATGATGAACATTGTCCCACTTTGACTTTCACCAAATCAGGTAATCCATCCAGGATAACATACATTGCTATTTTCTTGTTGACGCAAGCCACACACCCTCTGCCTTGGCAAAGGTCTCTGCGCTGACCTCCCGGTCTTAAGAATCGTTCAAATTTTACCCCGAGCCGGAGTGGCTCCTTCGATTCTCCACTGGAATCTTTATTAAAATTGACCCACAGGTCTTTTCTGCTCCTCGCAGCCTCTAGGCCCGATCGTTGTTCTCTTCACAACAGACAAATGGAAAATTGGGTTTCGGGGTTTCGCAATCCCCGATGTCACAAACCTTTTGTTTCCCAATTTCCCGATCTCCAATATCCCGAATTACTTCAAATTCCGCTAGTTCCCTGGGCTAGACTTTTGGGTCCATACGACCTCCCTTTATATGACCACAGTCCTATCACCTTTCAGGATTTCGGGGTTTCTGATGTCGAAGAGTATGTGACCTCTTGTCCTCTGGATACCCGATTCTCCGAATCCCGATATGACGTCACTAGGAACCCCTTTTTGACATAGACACTATCAATGGCCGTGATTATCTACTAAACCAATGGCTCCAGACCTCCCTCGGGACTTCGCGATTTCAAATGCCGAAATGTATTTGTCTTCGATTTCCCTGATCTCTCGAATTCTGATTCCCCGATATGACTTCCTTTTTCGGGACTTTCCCCAAAAGTCGAGATTGTTGCCACGCGTCCCAACTGATGGACGACTCAGGTCTGCTTCGGGGTTTTCACCGTGGAGATTCCTGATCCCCCGTTATGACGAGATGACGTCAGCTGGGCCCCTAATGGAACTTTCCTCCTTTCGGGATTTCGGACTTCGCAATTCCAAAATGCAAGGGTTTCCTGTCTTCAAGATCCGCGAAACGTCGAACCCCGTCTTCTTTGGATTTTTGACACGCGTCCCAAATGGATGGACGGTTCTGATTAAATCTCGGACTTCGCCAACTGCAAAGCCAAAACACTCACTTATGTGAGTCCCGATGACCGAATCTCTGATTTGGATGATCACACGACACGTGTCCTTCCTGAGATCCACGACTGCGATCCTTTCTCTATTTCAGGACTCAAAGGTCTCGAACTCTTGGTCTCTAAACTCCCGATATGCCGATGGTTCTCGATTCCTGCTACCTGTCCCAATAGATGGACGGTTCTAATTTGTATCGGGGATTTCACTATGGATTTACCCGATCTCTTGTCCACGAGATTTCCGATATTCCGAACCCCGACGCCTGGATGTCCCGACACCCTTCGGGACTTTCGCTCGACTTGAGGGGGTTTAAACCCTATGCAAATCCTGTCAGATCAGACGGCTGATGGGTAACTAGGTGAGGATCCAACGATTCACGATCTCCTGAGCTTGAACTCCGGACGCAACCGTAACCTCCTCACTTCTTTGTCAGATCGAACGGCTGACGGGATTTCCCTAATTCTCTACAGAGAATTCTGACCATCTGTTTCTTCCCCTTGATGATTTCTACAAAGTGAACCAAGGATTATTCCATGGATTTATCCACTTGTGGCACAAACTTCCGATGCCTTCTAATCACTCAATATGCACCAACTCCTTGTACACCTTCAATGGTTTCAAAGGCTTTATCCTTCCTGAGCTCTCTCACAACTTCAAGTCTTAAAGAAGACCCTTGCACGCACTCCTTGCGGCAACCTCTAAGCACTTGAAGTGTTGAATACTCTTCGACCCTGCGCACTCCTGCAGCAACAGTCTCTCAATACCTTGCTCAGGTTCAAAACTCTGAGTTTTTCCTCGGCCTGCACCCCCTTGCACGGCTCCTATGCATGTCTGCACTGCTGTGTGAATATGAGAACAAATGCTATCTCTCCTGAGCTTTCAGAGACGAACCTCTGAACCTTTTGTCAACGCACTCCTTGCGGACAATTCAAGTGCACTCCTTGCAGGAACTCTTGCTCAGATAGAGAAACAATTGAAACTCATTTCACTTCCCTTCCCTCTCAGATTTCAAACATTCAACAAGAAATCATTCATACATAGCATAAAAGCAATTGCATGACAGAAAGAGCAAAACATTCAAGAGCATAACCCTTAAAGATGCATACACAGAGAAGATATGAACACCATGAGTCTGAATCACAGTTTCTTTGTATTAATTCAGAACTTCTGTACATGGGGTCTGCTACACAGCTCTCTGCTTCTCTTCTATGCTCTCTTCTTCTATGTTACAATTACACAATGAGGGTGTCTATATCCATTTTCCCTCCACTCCTAAAACTATCTCATCAGAGAATTCAAAGCTACCTACTAACATAAATGCTTTCTACCTACTATGGACGAGAGCGGATCGCTCAAGGTCCTTTATAATATATAAGTACGCCTCTCTATAACTATCACATTTAAGTTTGGTGCATCCAATCTTCAAAAGTTTTAAACAATTTATCATGTGCTCAAAATGTGTTGCGTTGTCCCACGCTCGCTTGACGTTGGCGATGCTCCTGCATCACTTGTTCATTTTTAATTCCTTCTTGGTTGTAGTCTTCGAAGGTTTCTTTGAAGTAGTGTATCTTGTAACAACTGAGTACCAAACATCATACCCATGTGCCTCTAAAAATATTTTCATTCCTGAGCTCCATCTCTCATAATTTTGATCATCAAACATTGGTGTTCCATTATCTGTGTAATTCATGTTCTACCTTCTAGTGGTTAGACTGATTTTGGAGGACCTAGCTCTGATACCAATTGTTGGAATATTCACCAATACTGAGAGGGGGGGGGGGGTGAATCGCTATTGAGCACTTTCTACCATTTTCAACCATAACATGTAAACATTAAGTTATCAACAATTCCATTCAATTATGATTTCATTTAACATATCGTAAGCATATAACCACAGATGCACAATACACAAGAGTTTTACGTGGAAATCCAAATGGGAGAAAACCACATAAGTCTTTTTAATATATATATTGAATATTACATCCACAAGAAGCACCAACTTCCAAACTTCTCCAGCACCAATTGGAAGGATGCACCAACCCCATATTTACATGCTCCAACCTAAAGTAATCTACAACTCCCTAAATTCTCCAACACCAACTGGAAGGAGGCTCCAACTCCCTAGTTTACAGGCTCCAACCTAAAGGAAACTCCAACTCCCTAAATTCTCCAGCACCAACTAGAAGGGGGCTCCAACCCCCTAGTTTTATGGGCACCAACTCAAAGGAAGCTGCAACTCCCCTGCAAGCACCAACCTACTATCTAAAGACACCAATCTTCCCGTGCGCCA
This sequence comes from Picea engelmannii, assembly GCA_009831015.1. Lineage (NCBI taxonomy): Eukaryota > Viridiplantae > Streptophyta > Pinopsida > Pinales > Pinaceae > Picea > Picea engelmannii. The sequence continues at coordinate 822 of WSFP011468623.1, read as the reverse complement.
CCCAAACAACCTTGTTTCTAAGGCACCATCCTGAAGGAGACTTCGATCTCATTCCTTGCACCACCCTGCCACCCTTAAATATAAATGAGAGAATCAACCTGTCATTGTTATTATCACCAATTTTGATATAACACCATCATCAAAACTAGCTCCACTACAACTGATACATCATCATCATCATCATCATCAAAACTGGATACACCATAATTGATACATCATCATAAAAAACTAGATCCACCACAACTGATATATCAAGGAGGTCATGGTATGACCCTAACAGTTTCCATCATGATCTTTTTAGCTCATATTAGGCATGTCCCTTGCACCACCAGGTAAGTGTAGGTATGGATTTCTTTCGCTACTCTATACTTTCGTGTATTTCCTTTTCTTATATTAGTTATTTCCTACATTACCAAGTGGTAGATAGGATCATTCACTTTCCTTGTTGTTGCTTGACATTTATTTTTCTTTCCTCTTAGTCTTGCATTATCAAATGATCAATTAATGCCTTCCCTTTTCCTTTTATCTATGTTGCAACACTTGCCTACATGATTGTATAAGCCCACATATCGCACATACATAGATTGATCATGCACCACCATAGGGGTGAGAGGGTCACTGTGTTGAATGAAAGACTCATTGTTGCCACATGACAATTCCCTCCCTATGACAATGCATTATGGTTTCCTACCTATGGCATACAGGAAACATCCCAATCATATCTCCCCTCTGACATTACTCATCTTTTGTTAGAGTAGCTTGCATATTGCCATTGTTACTATTGTCTCAACTACTTTTCCCTTTGACTATCATGTTTTGTTT